>JAQGAC010000525.1:0-23281 GCA_034696585.1 Isotomurus maculatus
AATCATGGAATACTGCAAGCGCTGAAGGACAGTGGAGTTGAAATGTTGGTCACAGTATCTGGAAATGAAATTCTTGCTGGTCTCAAAGCTGGTTTCGAAGCTCACAATATAATTTTGAATGGAAATGGAAAACAGGAGTATGCACGAATTCTGATCGTTTTAGGCCTTTTAGGGTCAAACAATGTCAATTTGCGTCTAGCATTATTTGTTTCTATTTCAGATGGGAGATTAAATTAGCTATACAGCTTGGTGCTTTACTTAACGTAGATTCGATATTCGACTGTCAAAGAATTGTCAAGACTCACAGGGAGAACTTTCCAGATGTAAAAGGTATTAATTGTAAATAATATGTCACTCGTTACGATTTGTTTTATCAGACTATAATCGTACTTTCAATTCTTAACTGTAGTTAAAGTGTTGCTCAGAATCTGCCCAAGTGTTCCAGTCCATCTGAAAGGCACTTCTGTCCATCCGTATGTGAACACAGCAGAAACTTCGAAGTTCGGATTTCATATGACAGACCTTGATAAAGTACTAAGTGTTCTAGAAAGCGAAGATAATATTTCGATACACGGAATTCATTGTAAGTAGCGTTTATATAGTTACTTATGCCACTTAATCCAAACTCGGTTAATTACTTTAGGTCATTTGGGCAGCTGCATATACGACCCTGGTGTGTATCGCTGCATGGGAGAAATCATGACTGACATGACTAATCAGCTCCGTGACCGCGGATATTCCATTGAAATTCTGGATATCGGAGGAGGCATTGGCATCGATTATCATTTAGAGACACCAGGAAGAAAACCTTTCGTGAATTCTGAGAAAAGCAACTCACGCGAAGAATTCGATCTAACTGATCGTATTCATGATGAGACTAAAACACTACAGATTCCGGCTGAAATATCCCAATTCATGAACATTATAGCGGATACTATTCCAAATGATGTCACTGTCATCTTAGAACCTGGCAGATCGTTGGTAATCATAATAGTATTGATAGTATTTACCATTTATTTTTTATAATAGATTTATCTATTCTCTTGTTTCATATTTTCCAATTCAAACGATTCAACTGTACTTTCCCAGGTCGCTAATGCAGGAATTGTGATTTGCAAAGTTCTGGGCACAAAAGAAGCAGGTGATAAACGATTTGTGGTGGTAGATGCGTCAATGGCAGAGATAATACGACCATGTCTGTACGGATCCCATCATCAAATATATCCCATAACTTTGAAGACAGGAGGAAAAGTAAGATGAATGAATCAATGACAAATAATTTCCTCCATGAAACAAATACCTGCTAAAAGGTTGCTTGTACACATTCAGTGGCTTAATTATGACGTGGTTGGGCCCATTTGTGAGACGGCTGACTTCCTTGGACGTGATGTATCCTTGCAGATGCCATCTGATTACTTGGCTGTGATGGATGTTGGTGCTTATTGCTCATCCATGTCATCCAACTACAACATGAGACCGAGGCCTACTGAGGTTTGGCTACGTAGTTAAGTAGTAGTGACGAATATCTACTTACTTTTTTGGTTCACACAGATACTGATAGACGGGTCATCCTGGAAATACATCCGTCAACGAGACACATTTGTAGACCTCACCTTCAAGATGTGAGCTTAAATGACGATTGACATTCTAAACTGTAACATGCCGCAGTAAAATTACCTAAATTTTGGGCACAGTAATAATTGGAACCTAGCCATGTTACATTACAATTATTAAATCACAATTGGAATGTTTATTCAGATCATTATAGTTCTTTTCTTTTAATCTTACATTAACTTAAATCTTAATTCTACTACGGATGTCAATAGACACTAGATGCATAAACAAATCACAAATAGACTCTACACGATTGATTGACTGAGTTTGACGAACACTAGACTACATCTGTTCAGCTTCATGAGGTACACAAAATTATGATATTATCTCGTGTGTGAATGTATTATTGTCCTTCTTACATGTCCGAGCGATAGTTCTTATGAAGCTCAGGCTTAATATCGCATACCAAGTCGAGCAATCGTCCAATAACCTGCACACCCACAATTCAATCAAACAATCGTTCCAAGCCCGTAAGAAATCCGAATAAATTCTCCATACCTTATCCTTGTTGGCAGACACTTGATGCTTCATAGCTTCAATCTTTTGAACAGTATCAGCATTAATCCTCGCTTCAACATCCTCTCGTGATCCCATGTGCTAAAGTAAAAATCATTCACAAAAATCAACTCACCATCCATTACACTTTAAACTATTCATATTATCCCACAGATTAAATATTAAATCCTCACCTTCGCTTCAAATTCCTTAAACGCCTTTTCCCGATCCTGACGGTACTTTTCAATTTCCTGTTGGGCTTCTTCCTTGGCCTGCTTCAACCTGCGTGCCTTGCCTGCACAGAATTACAAAAATACATCAAAAACTTTAACTAAAAAATTCACCTCCGTATTAAATTCACATCTTTTCGCCTACGCCCATAAATAAAATCCTGGAATATAAACAATCAACTCACGTTTCCTCGCCTCGGAGACTTTTTCAGCAGCCCTTTTCTCTGCGGCGAGCAGCTGCTGAATTCCCTGAGTCTGTGAAGCCATTAGACGTGAATTTCGAAAAGTAGTGATGAATTCGAAAATTTATGGGACAGAAGCACCTGGACACAAAGTGTAGGAGATGTGAGGAGACAGGGAGTGTTTTGTGTTCTTGTGCTCAGCTCACTCACACCCAACGAGAAAAGGAAGTCATGCGGAGGAGTTGCGGAAAAGCGCGCGTTTACGGAGAAAGGCCCGCCAAGTCACACAACACTCGCCAACCTCCTTGTCCGCTCGCACTCTCTTCTCCTCCACCACGTCACACGTCACCTTCCGCCGAAAGTGCCGTTGCCGTCAGAATGTGGGTCACACAGCTAAAACGGGACTTCTATGGCGTCCTCTTCGGAAAGGTAACGTTCTTCCTCCCTTATCCACCGTTTTCCATCCTTATTCTTCATTCATATGAAATGGTGGCCTTTTGCAGAGGCTGCTGATTTTGGCGAATTTTGACGTGGACTCGGTATGCACGGCAAAAATTCTTATGGAACTGTTAAGAGCTGATGCTATTGCGTATTCGTTTGTTCCTGTGAATGGTCTCTCAGCTGTACGGAATGCTTATTATGAGTATTCACACACTGTAAGTGGGGATGCAATTTGGGTTTCGCTACCAGTCATTCTCTTATTTACAAGACGGTAATTTAATTCTTATTTAGGTCCAAGTTGTGATTTTTATAAATTGTGGAATTTGCAATGATCTCCTCCATATCTTGGAACCTCCTCCAGAGAAGATATTCTATGTTATGGACAGTCACAGGCCGATTCATATTTCCAACTTCTACAACGAAACAAAGCAGGTATGTTGGCAACAGTAGCAGCTGTTTGTGCTGATAAACAGATGGGAGATAATGAGATTAAATGATAATGTTGGTTTTTGTGCTCAGGTCAGAGTGATGACTATAGAAGACAATGTGGAAATTCCTAAATTTGATGAAATCTTCCGCCCTTCTGTGAGTACCACTTACTTACTTGCTGGCTTTTGTCTAGAAGTTTCTCACTAATCTGTTATGTACTAGTATGATTCGGATGAGGATATTGGAGATGACGGAGACAATGAGGACGAAGAAGAAGATGAAGTTATGGAGGCATCCTCAGACGAAGACGCCGATTCTCCTAGATCTGCTCGGCCAAAGAAAAGGAAGCGAAACCAAATGACTCGTGAAACCAGGAGCGAAAGGCTTGATTGGGAAGAAAGGCGACACAATCTCCTCTTTCAGTACAGCGAGTTTCGATATCATGCTCCTCCAGTGAGTACAGTTTTGTATCCAAAGAACTTGTCCCATCCATATGACTTACTGTGATTGTTTGTTGATAATTCCAGTCAGCGTTGGTTGCCTTAGAGTTGGCTTGGTCTCTTGGTCGACAAGATATCCAATTCGTATGGTGGTCTATCGTTGCGTTGACTGATTCCCTCGTGATGGCACGCATTCCAAGACGCGAGTACACCATGCGAGCTGCTGAACTTCACAGCCATATTGCTAGAATTAGTAATACTCAGCAAAATACACCTAGAGACTGTCTCCAAGTGACGTTTGAGAAAGAGTGCGTATTTTTACTTACTGTCGCATAACTTTATGAGACTTATTTTACCTATTTCTTTCTTCAGGTTATGTTTCTTCCTTTATCGCCACTGGAACGTGTATGAGAGTATTAAAATGACTCCGCACACAGCCTCCATGTTGAAAACTTTCTCGCTGAAAGGAGAATGCCGATTCCACGAAATGCTTGGAGAATTAGGGTATGGGTTGAAACTCGAAGGTATTTGATTCGGAAGAAAATAATCTGAATGATGTATCTCTAAACAGTTTGCCCCTCGCGCAATGCAAGCAAAAATACAATTTCATGGAGCTTCGATTCAGAAAGAAACTGAAGGACGCCTTTGCCTCATCAGTTGTGAGAGATAAATACAAAGTTGAAGAGACTGCAATTGCATCCTTTGTTGCCAGAATCGGCTTTCGACAAGATTTCAGTGCATTTGATAGTCAGCATGCATGCTTAGCACTTCTTGAGAATCCCGATACTTCTCTCACTCCCACTGATCGCTTCATGCAAGCTTTTGACAGCCTTTCCTGGTGAGTTCCATTTTATTAATATGTCTACTATTTACAACATTCTAATCTTCAGTATCACTTACTGTGTTAATGATTTTTTTAGTAAAACAAATCAAGCTTTAATGAATAAGGGCTTTGAAATCTCAAAGCTGTTTGTGAAAGCAACGTACCTTCAGGTGAAAGCCCTCATGAATGCCAGATCAATAAGAACTAGAGGAGCATATCTTCTCGCAGAAGTACCTGAAGTAAGTGAATTTCTTCAGTACCATACATTCTAATTATTCAGAACTGCTCTATTCTAAGAAATGAATTTGTTTTGCTAGGGGGCACCCGACCTCAGTTTCTTTTCCAACACTTGTGGTCTGATTTCTTTGGCTCATTTTACTCAGACTGCTGCAATTGCTAGTGGCCGTTCACGATCTTGGGGAGTCTTGCCTCTCGTGCTAACGTGCCCAGTGTCAAAAGAATGGACATCGGTTATTGGAATCAAACCGAGCAACTTTGATTCCCCCAGGAGGTAAAATTGTATTATTTTACAAATTTTAATTTTTAAAAAACGACAACAATAATAAATATTTTTTGCTGTAGTTTGTTCGGAAAATTGTTTGAAACCATTGCCAACAAGATGGAAGCCGACACTGTGATACTTGACTCGATGGAAACGCATATCGCCCAAGTTAAAGCAGAACATAAAGAGGAGTTCCTGACGATTCTGGAGGCTTGCCTTGCGTGAAAAGACGTACAGTGTAACATATTAAATAACTACACCGACTACACGAGAATTTAACCGCTAACAAGTTACATTCCTGCCGTTTCGATATTTTTGAGGTAATTTTTTAATGTATTTATTGCTACACAAATCCAATTCAAGCCATCTTTCGTTGTGGTGTAATTGTAAAGCTCCAGTCGTCCAATATGTATGTTAATGAATATTAGATGTAATTCTGTTAATTTTTGTTTTTGATTTATTGTTTTGTTTTTTGTTTTTCTATACAGTAATGTTGGTTATGATTTTAATATATGCTGACTATGTTTGTTGAGTGCGTTCTCCTGTTCAAAGACAATTTACAATCGTCCTCGTTTTGAAAAAATATTTTCGTTTTAAATCGTTTGGTTCTCGTAACAATTCATGCAACATTATTGATTTAGGTTTATTACATTGCAATGTCTAGTTGTAAAGTTGTTCCTCGACGAATCTGTAAAAGGTTTGAATAAAGATAACTGAAATAATCGATTTTGTGTTTGACATAGTTTGAGTCAGGATTCTAAGATTATATAGCGAGCCACTACTATAACTCGGTTACTTTGGCAAGGATGTAGACAATCATAGAAAGCGCCCATTAATCTTTCTCACATCTATTTGGCTATCTGAGGTTAAGAATTTATGCAAGAAATCTTTAACGAAACTTTCATCGTAAAGCGATTTCTGCGTAGAACTGGCAGAAGTTACAGCATATCTACAATTAGGGACATCCATAATCACAAGATAGGACGATGATTCTTCCAGGTCAATGAATATTCTTAAGGATTCTGCCAACTCCGACTGTCGAATCAAAATCAATGTTCGATATTTTCTCTCATAAATGTTTGAATTATTAGGCAATGGAAATAACTAACATTGTCTGTGGAGATAAAGAAGTTCGGTTCACAAATTGTTGGGACCTCTGATTCAGCATAATGGCTAGCAATAGAATTGAACGTTGCTTCCACTTGTTCGTATTCAATCTCATCGTTACCTGCAGATTCAAAATTGTGTATTTAGTTAACGCAACTCTCACAATCAGTCATCAATCAGCAACCATGAAATGGCATATTTTGGAGTTTTACCCAAAAAGTAAATGACGCACAACTCATGATTCAGTTTTGATGAATGCTTGTCCCTGAGTTCATCCACAGGTTTCGGATACCACGGGAAATCCTGAAACATTCCAAACTTGCTTTTAAAAGAGGTCAAACTGCTGTCTATCGATTCTGCAATTTTTCCGATCACTCACTTCTCCTTCGGGATCATCCAATATTTCAGATCGTCCGTCGCACGAAATGATCTTGTCATCTGCGCCAATTATGCATAATGATGGGATAGCATTAATATTGTACTTGTGTGTGAGACATTCTCTTCGCATCTTGTCGGAATATGAAACAGCCAGGAAAGGCGTCGATGAGAGAAATCGCTCGAACGATTCTTGGCTCCTGAACCAGTTCAGAAATTTATCTTCAACATCCTGAATGCATACAAAGCTTGGACAGATTTAGGAAAGGGGAAGAGCAGAACTAAAATGAGTCTACACCAAAACTGAAGCTATAATTTCCGCAAAAACTCCTTTCTGTGTCAGCTTCAAAATGAACACAACCCTCTCTGCGTCGAAACTAGGTCTTGACACCTTGTAAAAATGAATTATAGGATATTGGATCTTTTTTCCACTTCTTAATCTCTACTAAACTTTTCATGCTTTTTTGTTTCGAACTTCTCCAAGAGATAAATTAGCTTCACACAACTCTGTAGTTTCTTCTGTGTGAAATGCATTTGCAAGTTACTTCGGATCGATATATTTTTTCATTACTTTCTGTACAGAAGGGGTGGGAATGTCATAACAAGAAAAAAGCGTTAATACAACACAGAAGCTATGGCTTGTAGTCAACCTGTCAGAGCTGACGAAAATTATTTCAAATGTTTTCTTCTTGGAATTTATTTTGTTGTAAATTTCAACCAAGTGAGGCACAAAAGATCTCGCAGCGGGGCACTGAAAAGATTAAAAATTTGTCTGTAAAGCTGTCTGCACTTCTGCAGTTTATTAACTCCAACATTACACATTAGATGCTCTCAAATTGTTGAAAGTAGGCGTTTACCCAGTAGGCTCCGAAGTAGATGCCTTTGACGCAATCCTTGATGTGTGTCACACTAACTGTCTCAATGGCTGACGAGTTCTTGGAGAATCTGACAAGATGACCAGAGTTCAGGATGTCAGAACATTTCGGATACCTCCAGGGAAATTGAGATCCCTTGGGATCGTCCAGAAGTTTCTCTCTGCCATGGAAATTAATAACTTCGCCGGAGGAACTATCGATCAGGATTACGGGCTTCGGATTTTGGCCCAGAACTCCATATTTCCGGATGAGATGTCCCTAAAATTTTGAAGTTTGAGACAAAAGTGAGCATCAAATAATGTTAAGCACCCCCAGAATATATATGGAGTAGTAGAGACGCTTCATAAGTTTAAATGCCCTGAACTAACCAAGCGTTTTTCATGGCTCATGCAATTTACGTCTTATTTCCCAATCCAATACCTTTCTTTCAGAGATAAGACAGACACACACAATGGTATCCAATTTACCGGTGTCCCTTTATGAATCGAAAATGTAAATTTACACAGTTGTGTGATGAGAATATATCAACTCTTCATTTCAGATCGAACGAGTGTAGCTCTGGAGAGTCCTACAAAGGATCTCTGCATTAGCATTTCAGAAGCATCTTCTTAAGCATAAGCAGTTTCAACTGAGATATATGTAATCAAATCTTGTTACGAACGGGCAAGGTTGGCTTAACGAACGGAGGAAAATGATAGTGCCTATCCGGAGTTATCTCTCTCTATATGAGAATCCGCTAAGGAAAGGATTCTCCCTGGAAAATTGCAGTCCCTAGCCATCGAGAACCACCGTATCTTGGTTGTGCATCGGAAGTAGAAGTGTGAAACAGTGCATGAAGATGACTGGAGGCTTACGAGCTACACAAGGGGAAAGACGATAGGCAATAATAGAATCCCATTTTACCCAACTCTATTTCATACCATAGCACTTCAGTAGTAACACAAACCCTTGGCATTAATGACATTCCAGAATTAAATCGATTATTTTCTCAGCCTGAGGAAGCAACCAATTGACTTTAATGGATGAAAAAGCATTGCTTCATTTTCAAATGTTCATAAACACTCCAAGATTTCCAAGACGTTCGCGTCTCTCCACATTTCCCCTCGAGTTGGAGAAAATCTTTCTTCCCGGAACTTTGTTGTTAATTAGTAAGGAACAACCAGACTTTTCCATCATTTTATGCAGAATGCTAATGCTCACATTTTGTCGTTAGAATGTTTCTTTACAGGACTAACGTCGAACTATTAGGAGAGGAGGAAAGTTGTCGAGTGTGTGTGCTCATCTCGGAGAGTTGTGCTGGATGAAAAAGTCCTCTGTGCTTTACAACATGATGGGACCCATCCCAGTGAATCAGGTGAAGAAAGAGTCAGCAAGAATGTTAGACAAACTTAGATCATTAAGTGAGCTCTAATCCGGATATGTCAACTGACAGGAGAAAGTTTGCCGAAGAGTTTATACTTTGCCCGTTGAGGTTTGGCAGACTTAAACTTTCACCCACGTTCAAACTGCGAATGTGCTTGGACGAGCGATTACAGAGGTTTGTTAATAGGAATCACAATGAAGGACAACAGGATGAAGATTTGATTCGATTTGTTGAAGAGTGTTGATCAAAAGTGTCCAGAGTCCATTAGATTGGGAATGGTCGTCCATACGAGAGAAGTTGAGGAGTCTATTAACGACGGGAGGGAAAGCATTGATCGGAGCCTTGTATTGTTCTCCAGGGTGCAGTTGGCACATCGGCTGAGGTAAAAAATGGTAGGAAGTCAGACAAGAAAGTAGAAAGGTGTGAAAGGGGAAACTCAAAGCAGCACTTAAAAATCACCCTTCCTGCTCACCCCATAATAAAATATCTTAAACAAGCTGAGCAAAACACTTTGGACGAGACAGAATATGGCCGTGCTGCTACATTGAGTACACTCTCTTTGCATTAAACTTTTAACAAAACATTACTATTTTTACAGCCTCTTTGGAGGACTGAACAGATAACCCTTTGTATTTTACATAACCCCAGTCCAAATATTTACGTACCGTAGCTGAAGAAAAGTAGTTTCCTCTCTTGTATATACTCCCAGGGTTTATTAGTTTTAGCTGGCAAAAGGAATTGAAAAACCAGAGAGACTATTTTAAGATGTAAAGTGGTGCATTCCTCATTCGTCAGCTTAGATCCACGTGTAATAATAAATAAGTAATGTGACTTAAGGGAATTTAAATCTTAATTTATTTCCCATTTTGATATGATGCCTCCAGAGACGTTCGTATGAATAAAATATCGAAATTGGAAAGATGATTGTCCAGGTTGAACTTCGGAGCTCTCTCCTCCCAAATGTCAATGCTACTCTTGTACAAAGTCAGATTAAAGAAAAGCAAAGTCACCTGTATTTTCTCAGCGTTCTCAGGATCCAACGTCAGAAATGGAAGTTCGTCTTGCTCAAAGGCGAATGTTGCAGCAACAGCCTTCCCCTCACTTTCCACGGGTATCTGAACCACCTCAAACGAAATCCCCTTCCCATCCATTTCCATATGGAAACTCGCTAGGCGAGTGCAAATATTTGTATCTTTGTTCTCATCCGATAATTCTTCTGTTAAGCATAAAATGACCTTTCAATTCAATACATTCCATTCCCAGGGGAAGTCAACACAAGCAGCCAATTCCTCTATAGATCATTCACGACAACTCACACAAGATTATTATTCCTCTTCGTTTCCTTCTAAGGCTTACAAAACCAGAGAAATCTATAGAAATCTATTTCCTTCTTCAAGACATCTTGTCATCTATCAATCCCAGCTTCTCAGTCTACAACTACTACAGCCCGCTTGCATACGCAACCAGTACATGTACACAGATAGGCAGTCGAAAAGAAAACGTGAGCTAGAATCATTAATCCAACTCGTTCATGAGGATGCTAATGATAATTAGGGTAAATAAATAAAAGGAAGGCATCCCAGGCTTGACGTGACACAACTCATTAGTTAGTAAACATTGAAGCGACATGAAATTGTACTTAATTAACAACCATAACAGTTTAAGAAAGGCCGTGATGCGTGGAAAGGGAAAGTGGAATGCGAGAGTGGAATGAGATTGGCTTGAGAAAATGGAAAGAGAGCACGGGAACTCTCGTTGAATGAGGTACAAATTGCTGTTTTTCGGCAACACTCAAGTGAAGGAAATGAAAGCGTGTGCTTAAGTATGAGTGGATGAATGAATAAAGGACGATACCAGAGCAATTGAAGAAAAGGGCCAAGACTGCTTTCTTCTTTGTCAACTGACTCGTCAGCTCTCTCCGCCCAGTGGAAATTCTAACGAGGTGTTTTCCAACTAATTTGCACAGTGGATGACTCATTTTCAGCCACGCTGACTCTCCTACGTCTCCTCGCCCTTATGTACGTGTGTTTGTTGAATGGAGAGTCGACACTTTGCAATTCCCGAGGAGGAAATATCTGTGTGACGAAAGTAAAGACGAGAGCAGGAGAAGAAGAAGACTTGTGATATATTTAAGAGTACTTGTGTGTGTCTATGCAGATGCTTTCTCCAACTTATTCGAAAGTTAGGAATGACAGGAACGAATGTAAGTCTGAGAGTTCATGTCCGAAGTTTCTTAATAAGCTGACTACGACACACAGCGAGCCAAGTCTCCTTGTACGTGAGTAGGTCTTGAGAAGAAATAGAAAATGACTGGAGTTAAAAATGAAAGATAATTAAATTTAGTCCACAAGTAGCTCAAGTGGAACGGTGTACAAATGGAAGCACAAACAGTAACTGCTTGAGAGTCTCGTGGAAGAGACAAAGTTGGAGATGGAAACCCCAAACTGTCGTGAGAATAATACTGAGAAATACACGTCCACTATTCCTACGCTATGGATGTATAATTCTACTCAAATGGAGAAGAGGGTCGACGAGACTCCATACACACAGACAGCTACTAACAACAACCTGATATAAGTATACACACATATATACACGTGTATATATCTCCTATGGAATCAGATGTAAAAATTACCAGGGGTTGACTCAACCTACCGCGTGCATCACACACATTCGAAATATTATGCCCAGACACGGAGAGAAATTCCGCATTGCTAGAGATATAGGCACGTAGAAAGGGAGAGAGTGACTTTTCCCCACAGTTTCGATATCTCCTGTACAAAACAGAGCCCACATGGATGGAGGAAAGTCACTCCGTTGCAACGGAACGGGAGCCATCGGCTAAGAAATGCATGTATGCAACTTTCCACTAGTTTCCAGCAAGAAGCAAGTAAACCTCCACTCATTCTTATCCATGTCCGTCTGGAGTCTTGAGAACCTTCTCTCTATCTTGACGACTTGGGCTGTGTATCATGAAATTGCTTCCTCTCCTCATTTCCTCACTCGCAACTTTCGAGAATCCAGGGACACACAGGCGGAAAGGATATTTCCTATTCCGACGAGACGTATTTCCCCGTCTTAGTTAAGACTGGAATCAAATGTACTGATGCTCACGATCATATGCACTCACTAACCTTATTGTACTTCTCCACCAAAGTCACTCTCAAATGCGGCAACCATCGCAGCAGCAGCAGCAGCAGCAGCGTTCGTCAGGAAGGGGAATAGGCTCTCCCTTCCTTTCTCTCCGTCATGGACGCAATTTACTTCTGACTCGCATCTGCAATGATCTCCAACTCCTCTCCTTCATCTGCTCAAGGCACAACGTGAAGAAACACTCAATTGATGAAACTATTCCGTACAAACAGTCCCAACCCACCAAACAAGTTTCTAATCCTTTACGCAAAAGATACGGAGGAAAGGTCAAAGTTTGTAGACAAACAGATTTGGGTCACCCAAAACAAATTCCGTGTGAGATGCATTAAGGGCAGTATGAAATAATGCACTTTACGAAATAGTTCGTCCAAATGCATCTGCGCTTTATAAATGCCATCAAAATGAAGGCTTTCTTTCCAGCAACTTTCACTTCCACCGCTCCTCATATACCTCTGGAGTTATTGTGTGTACACGAGAGATGATGATGGTATTTGTAGAAGAAGGAAGAGTGATTCCTCGTAAACATACAGGGTAACTCTTTGTCGTTGTGCCGTAGAGAGATGAGGGAGGAAGTTTAACGCTGTGTAAAGAGACCCAACATTGCAAATTCTATTGGATTGCATGATTTGATGGGAGAGGAAACAAGGAACAACATTATCTTGAGACTGTCTCTTTAAGCCCATTTGGTCTGCCGGAGTCTTCTATTGCCTCCGTATGGTCGTCATCCAAGAGAAATCCTCCGTCCGTAGTCCGGGTCTTCTTCCTCTCGAGCATCTTCACGCTTCAGCCTCGTTTATCGGTTTATCTCTGGAAAATCGAGCCGTAGATAATGATAAAAGTTTATTGCCAGACCCCTGCCTCTTGGACGCATCCTCAACTAAATTGCGAATTTCATCTCTCTTACTTTCTCTCTTTCACCCAAATGGATTTGTAAGTATTTTTGCTTCCCTGTAATGTAACTCTTAATCAAAAAAGTATGTCTTATTCCCCTCCTACTTCGTCATTATTATTGTACATCCTTTGTCTTCCTCCGTTGTTCTTGGCTGCCAGCCTAACAACAACCAGAGGATGATTTTGTGCCAGGAATTGTTTCATCATGTATACAACTCGTTTTTGCTCACACAGTTTTATTCAGATTACATTTATTGTTACAGCTTCTTCCTCTCTCTTGTCAGCTTGTAAGGGATTACCTAAAGCTTATGAAACCTAATATTTTTACACAGGTCCGTGTATACTCAAAGTGAAAGTATCATTGTTTTCCAGCCTCCTGTATCTTTCTCCATAAGCATAATTCAGGTAATGTGACACTTTCCATCTGCATCTCTCTCTCTCTGTATCATTGTCTCTTGTCTCTTGGTCACAGGAATGTTCATCCCAAATCACAAAGACGTTTACAAGTAAGAAACTCTCTCTCTATCTATTTTACAATCAAGCACGAGAGCACACTAATAATATTACGCTCCTCAAATTAACTTCCACGTCAACCCATGTGGAATGTTGTGCAAAGAGAGTGCAGCGCTTGAAGACAGACAACAGATAGACACACACACATACATCGAGCCAGTTTATTCATTCCATGTAAACTAGTACAAAGTAAGTCAGAACAGCGGTTGGGAATAAAGCTGCCGAGCTGCAGAAACACGACTAATTTGGAACCTGACAGATTCCTGTGAGATTTTAGGAGGTGCTCTAATTATTCTGCGAATCAACTGCCTCCGAGTCCTCCAGCCTTCAACTTTTGTGTTTGAGTAGGGAAAAAAGTTTGGTGCAGTCACTTTTCTGCTTTCACTCGAACATTCTCCCTTTGATCATCAGCGATGGTGATGGTGGTGTAGGTACAAAGACTAAAATTATTTCCCACTTCACACACCCTCGCATACTTCAAACTATAAGTGGAATAGCAATTGCAACTCATTCAGCTTGTGAAATAATTTGATTTTGTACACCGAAACCCAACTCTCACAATCAGTGGGTATGGTGAGGATTTAAGGATTAAACCCGTCCTCAATTTAGCTGTTTGAGTTCAATCTTTTTAATACAGAGACGTACATTTACTCGGTCAATTCTCGTGTTGAAATACCATGAGCAATTTAACTTGCCAATTAGATTAGAACTTCATAGTCGCATGGGAACTGAGACACTTATTGCTGCTCACCGTTCCATTATTCCCTTTGTGAGATTTCCTACTTCCTTTTCTGCTCAGATGACGACTCAATCAGGAAGACCCGAGAAAAGAGTCAATTACTCTCGTGAACTTCTAAACAGAATAGATCATTCCGGGAATTGTGTTGCTTAGTATTTCCCTTCACAGTATCGCATACACAGACTGGATACAATTCCAATTCATTATTTAACATTGACATACTAACAAACAAGTCATCTGATGCTAACAAACTTGCCGTCCTACTTACAATTCGATGCAATATAGTCCGGCTTGCTTTTACCAATAAGTCGCAAGATCAAATGGATATAAGCTGTGATACATCTAAAACCGGCGAGACGACGAGACTTTAGGGAATGCAGTTCAGGATGCTTCACATCCTTTTATATCTACTAGAAAAAATACGTAGAAATTTATATGCGTACATTATTTTAATTGGACAATTTCCCTTATTTTCTTTTTCCTTCTAACGAGATTCCGTTTACGAATACTTTCCCCGGTTGTCGGTACGGAAGTACGGAAGTACACACGTACGCAGAAAAGTTTACACCACACAAAACGGAGAGACAAGAAACAGTTTGATAAATGACTGTAAATTTGCATTAATTTTGTTCCGTTGAGTTGTGAAGATATTAACTTTGTTTATCGTAATGATACACTTCTTTCTGTGATGTAAAAAGGTCTCAAGTCTCGTGACTGTCTGGGGGAGAAAGAACATTCCATGTTGAGAACTAAAAATGATGGTAAAACTTTGACAATACTTAATGTTTTAACGCACGTTCTCGAGGGTAAGTGAAACATGTTATATATGATATGACGCCTTTATTACTCAGACTGAATTATTTTGTTCATCTCTATTACCTGAAACCATGCAGTTTAACTAATTTATGGAGCAAAAGTAATTTCCAATTCGGTGGGGGACAATCTCACTCACTTTCCCTCTGGATTCATCTCATGCATAGTTCTCTCCTCAAAGGAATTGTTTTGAATTTAAGCCTTTTCAAAATCACAACACGGGACTTTCACAATTTTACTACAAAACCCTTTCCGCTTTATTCGTCATTTGTATTAATGGAGCTGCTGTAAACAAGCGAGTTACTCTGCAAGGACAGAAAGTTCCAAAAGAGCCCTACAATTCAAGGTCGGGCTACCGTAATGCAGAAACTGCCAAGAAAAGTAATATATGCTTTAATAGCTTGCGTGTATAGGAACTGGATTAGAGGATTTAAAACGATATGACACATCAATTTACGGTTACGACCTCCGAATACTCGAGAAACCAGAGATTACACATACGTTTACATATAGATGCGTGTGGATAAAACTCAAAAAGTATTAATTTAAGCGCAGACAATCTATGATGGCTTTGGTATTACAATCTCTTGTATATTTAACCATCACACGAGATGACATTTTGTTTGGGTGAGTGAAGGCACGAAAACGGTCATCAGATCATCATGACGTTGAGTATTACATCGTTATATGCGTACACTTGTGATTCTATTACACTTTACGCTGATGTACAGAATGTAAAACAGACAGTAATATTAGCATCGTTAACTTTTGTTCCTCGTTATGTCCCTCCGTAAAGTTATTACTTTGCCTTCCTTTACCCAGACAGCGTTTAACACCATTTCACATTCACCCCAGAATCATCGAAGATTAAGGAACTGATATTGGCGATCATGCTGCTTTATGAGAACGGATGTTGCTTCACTATATCTTTGTCACAACTACCTTCCTATATGCATCTGCTGTACATTTCCAATGGACTTTATGTCTCCACCATTTTACACATAAAATGGCCTACACATCTACATTCCCTCTGTCTTCTATGTATCCCCATAAAAACGCTGAGTTGAAGTGATATCACAGTATACATGGGATCCGTCCTTGAAAAATGAAGTTCGACACACAAGGGAGAACACCAGACGTCTGGTATTCTTTGTACATAATTGCAAACCTTTTTAGCAGTCCTGAAAGCATTGTAACATGTAGCGTTGCAACATGGCACTCTCTTTCAGAATTTCGAAATGCACATGCACACAAAATGCTTTCCATCAAGTTTAAAAAGTTAAGAAGGGTAATGTCCCGAGCGAAGTTTCTCTACACGCAATAACTGCACGTGGAGACTGCACGGATGAGAGTATGAGAAATCTCAATGGGAGACAGAGACGAGAAAGTTGTGGTTATGCTGTTATACATTAGTTATTATACATTTGGACGTTAGTGCAGTGAAAAGGTTCAAAACTCCATGACGAACGGAGGAGAGAGAAGTTCATGTGTATGTAATTATACGGCATTCTTCTTTTCTCGATAGGAGGACGGTTTGGAACCCAAAAGGAAATCTCGTGTCATGGTTGAGGAGATATATAATTTATAGCGGAGTCAGGATGGACTTTCTTTCCGATTGTCAGGGAAAACATTCATTAGTCGAGGAAATGTGTTGTGTACAGTGTGTACACTCTGCACTTTGTATTATAATAGAGCACGCTCAGATTCATAACAATTAATCACCTCCCACTTCTCTGCCTATTGTCTCATGCTTTTTCCATAGAACCCTGTCACACGATACATTACATGGAGAATCACAATTCTTTATTCTCACAGCCTCCACTTCTAAAAGGCACAAATACACTCCAAATTTGGACAGATATTTCCTCTCCTAGATTCTTGTCGAAGAGTTCTCGAGAAAACACACACACACACACATATATATATACAAACGGAACTTACGGAAGTACACACACATTTATATCTGATCCGTCCTATAATCATCTCCTTACTTTGAGGAGAGTGCAGACAATCTCCTTCTCATGGGAAAATGAAATCAACACAATGCGAGAGAATATGAAGGAAATTGATTGAAAAAGTACCATTCTGGGCTCTCCCGTTGTACCTGTCGAAAGCACTGATCGAGCCATTTCTAGCAATGCAGAAGACAAATGATCCTTCCTCATTTCATCAAGTGTTCGTTCCTTGTTCCCACACACATTCCCTGAGTGACTTGTGTTTCTGCCGGTTTACCATTTTTCCTATCCCGAAGCGATGATGTAAATGGAAAGGAATGGGAATGAAGAGCATGCTAATGGTTGGGTGAAAGAGTCGTCACTCTCAGTACAAAGGGAGAAGAAATGGTCGACATGTTCTTAAGTTAGTCTTCCACTAAGGCGAGTGTATTTGTTCTCTCGGCTGAAAGGTTATAGTTGTTGCGGGTTGACAAGACAGGAGACTTCTCCTTCAGAATGCAAACAAGGCAGAGCGGAATGAGTCCCACGGAGAAAGAAGGCAGCAACTTGGCTCTTTTGAAGACGAAGGAAACCACCGGAAGCAACACATCGTCGGTGCAGAATGAATATCTCTCTCAACTCACAGGGAAATAGAAGACAAGCTTTTCAGGATTTACTACAAGCCATAATTTTCGGTCGAGTTGCTTCACAGAAATGGAAGTGAAAGCAATCAATATCTGCATGCCGTGCGAAAGACAAATCGATTTACACCTCTGCCGAAATCTCCACCTATATAACTATATCTGTCTATACTTCATATCTGTAGACACGATCTGTGTGTTCACTCCATGGGTTACTTATTTAGTCTCCACACGAACCACAACAAGGACCAGTGGGTCACATTTGACTCGCAAAACCTTCTAATTGTGCTGATGAATCTAATTTACTTCTCTCCCAGGTTCTCACGCTTATTCAAAATTCACACAAACGATGCAATTAATTATCAAGTGGGAAGAAAGCAGAGTGAAATCTGGAGTGAGCTGTAATGCTGCTTCACACTATCCTTTGCAGTGGTGCTTACAGCCTCCGTGATTTAAGCCTCGTTGTTTTGGGGTCTCCTCACTAGTTGAATCCTTCCCACACAGACACATTGACACTCGGGAAGTTGGAACGGATGAGTGAAATAATTTATCCAAATTGATAGCCGCTGGGGTTGGTTGGGAGTGGAAACAGTAAATTAGGCGAGGAAGGAAGGTGAAAAGTAGCGAAGTGTGCGTGTGTGGTGAAGAGACACTCTCGTGCGAATAGACGATTCCCTCAATAACATGCAGACACTCCACCACGCGTCTTCCTTCAAGTTTTTACATTCCTTTTCACTTCTGACCTCAGCTGCCAACTTTTCAAATGAAAAGTTTTCTCCAGAGACTCCTTCCTTCATTCCTCCGACACCAACACCTCCGTCCTCCCACCTTTCCAATCCTCACTAAATCCTACTTTTATTTCAAAGAGTTTAGATTGTCATCCCCCGAGTCTCATCCCAAAAGGGTTTTATTGCGATACAGAAATCTACGCTATCGACGCGGGCCCAAAAGTTTAGAGTCCACGAAGTCTCTCGTGTGACTAGACTCTCCTTAATAAAATACATTGATGCTCCGAGACTCACACGTGGAATTAAACTCCAGCTTCATCCTCCTTGATCTGTGTCTTCCGAACTATTGTTTGTGAAGAGACTCCAATGATGACCATCATGACTTTCTCCAGCATTGAAAAACTTGTTCGGTGGAGAAACTTCAGCCACCTCCCTTGTAGCCCGGTGACTCTCCCTCCTCAAACAAGCATAAACCATTTGTTCATTCCAGAAGTTCGTTTGCCAAGATTGGTCAGCCGGGTTGGTTGCAACTACACATGGTGATTGTAAAAGTTTCTCTTCCTGTTTCTCTCTCTCTCCTTCTAAATAAGATGAAGAGCCTTCCCTAATTTCTTGGCTGCAATAAAAAACCGTTCTTGAGTGAGATGAAAGCACATTGCCATGAGAGCCATTCCGAGGAGAATGTAAATAGAGCACAAAATGAGCTGTCCATCAACTTGCTGTGCATTTTGTGCGCCCAGTCCGGGCACAAAATCGCCAAACCCAATGGTAACCAAACTGACGAAGCAAAAGTAGGATCCGTCCAAGTAGCTCCAGTCTTCACACCACGAAAAAAATATCGATCCCACAGCAATGTAGACGAGGAAGAGGCTGAGGCACGTAGACATGGGGATCGTCACCTCATTAGTCGTCCAGTCTCCACCGTCCTCATCTTCCACAGAGACCTGTTCCTCCTCCTTAATTACCTCCACCCCCCCAACCCCCCCTTCACGCTCCCTCTTCGCCCGTTCTATCCGACCTTTGCACCTGCCAAACACAAATCAACGTTATGAATCATCAGCGACTCTCCCACGAATCTCAACACACACTCACGCCATTCAGAGAAACGAAATTCCACCGAATTCGAAAGACAAAAGCCCAATAATGTGTTCGCAAGTAGCTTTCCTCACTTGTCTCCTCGTGTTATCATCTCTCCCGAGAATTCACTCGTAAGAAATGCTTTCTCCAGTCTCTCTCGATGGTGATGAGACGAGGGAAGCAACCATTACACTCTTCTACACTATTTGCATCCCAATCACATCCCACTACTCTCCTCAATACTCCTCACTACCGTAATGCTAACTGGCGAGGAAACACGAGGCTGCCAAAGGACGCTTTCGAAAATACAAGTTTCACTCAGAACCTCCGTCCCTCAAAATTGGACACCGTCCAATGCATCCGACTTCATTCTGCTACACAAGTTCCACCCAAGTCTGCGTGCAGGGATCCTTCCTCGTAGCCAACTTCCACACACACACACACACAGTTTATCTTCCTATCCGATAATATCCGGTTGGAATGTCCTCTCAGATAAAAACAAACTTCCTTCTGGCCTATCATATTGATATTTTACAAACTGCTTCAAAATTACGAGACTTGGTCAGCCACAATTGCCACAAACTTTCTCTCCACGCTTCCCTCGACTCGTTCACTCGTTCGAGCGCGAAAGTTGGATAGGTTGTTGTTATTTGTTATTATGGAAGGGATGTTTATTATAAGCTAGATTTCTAGATACATATTTCTAGAAACATACAATACGGATAAGCTGTGCAATACCTGTCCAACGAAGTGTAGAATTCGCGAAAACTTGTTGCCAAAAGATCGCCTACATTCGCCATGTAGAGGAGAAGCAGGGGAATCCCGAAGAGAGCGTAGAAGCATGTAACGCATTTCCCGAAGGAAGTCTTGGGAGTCAGATTGCCGTAACCTGTGCCACACACACGAGAAGCAAAAATAAATCATTTAGATAAGCAAAAGAGAAATGGAAATCAATTTTTTCCTCCACCAACTTCTCTCGACTGTCTCCCCAGACTTTCGACATTTTTATTGGCAGGGACACAGTCTCTCGCGGTCCTTGACTCGGTCAGACAAAGTAATTTTCTATAATGGATGCAGTTGCCAACAAAGCAAATTCTTTTCGACAGCTTGGGAATCGTTAAGGGTGGCCTTTCATTACTTTTAATGGATGATTAAGGTCCACAGGCACAGAGACACATTTGCACGAGGTTCCTTCACACACACTCCACTCACACGGTTCATTGAATTATCAAAGTGCTCTTGAAGCATGAAAGCTTCCGTAGGTATGCACACTCGTCTCTCAGTTCTTTAAAATGAGCGACTCACAAGTGATTAGGATCAAAGATGTCCTCACAAGAGTTTCCACGTAAAGCTTATTATTCAATCCAGTGGGGAATGCACAAGATAAATGCGAGTCTGTCCTCAGGACTCAGATGCTTGTCATGTCATCAGAGTTAAACTACGTAGCCTATATGCCTTAAGTGCAGGACACACACTCAACCCAATTAATCATCAGCTTACCAATAGTTGTGTACACACTGAGCGAGTACATCAACGCTTTAGGGAATGTCCACGCATCACCGTCCTCACCGTTATATCCTAGTCGAATTTTTTTGACGAAATTGTTCTGGAAATCTCTGATAGTGAAGTCCACTTCCGTCTCCCACTTCTCAGTGTAAATGGTGTTGTAATGAAGAGTGACATTCCAAAGTTTGTGGACAACTTGGGAGCGGAGTGAGAGGACTTCGTTCATCATTTTTGGGTCACGGGGAGCCTCGAGACTCAGAAATACCGTCGCTCCCGCAATCGTGTACAGCAGAAGGAGCGAACCCACGCCGACTTGGCTGAAGAGAAATGTGATGAATTTTCTAAGCCAATACTTGATCCTACCGTGCTTTCTTCCTCCTCCTGTGAATTTAATGATATGAATTAAACTCCACAAGATTCTTTCCCAACCGTAGCCTCGACCCACACCAACCATTCTCTCTCCTGTCATCTTCCTCAGAGTACCTAATCCGTGGGAAGACCTTCCTTTTAATAGATGACGAACACTCTCTTGTCGAAGACCCATCCAACCTCACATTAATATACGACTGCATACCTCCCCTCCTTCAATCAAGAGATACAGAGGAATTCTCAAATGTCGCCTCAGATTACACACTCAACCGATTTCTTTTCCTGCGTCTCTAATATCAAGAAGGACTCACTTAAGACACTCGCACCACGAAGAACCGAACACCGGGGCTCAAATTATACGTACGGGAAGTTTGGGGAAACTAGATTTAATAACATCATAATAGGGCCCACGATCTTGTAAAACTTTTTATGTACACACCATCGATTAAGTCCATGAAATTTAAGGAGCAATATAATACACTGGAAGGGATTAAAGTCACAGTTTCATTAGAACTTCCTCTTTTACAGCTGATTACATTGGAAATTGTAAGTTTATAAATGTTCTTTCATTCTTCCAAGCAGGCATGTTTCTAATGAACTCTTCTCTTTCTCTCTCCCCGTGAGTGTGTCTTTAATGGCTCAAAACTCATTCCCATATTTTATCGTGATTTACATTAAAAACTTCACACAAAGAGTTTTACCGTCAACCTTGTTCAAATACATAAATTCATTTGGAACAGACTACAACCTACGCAATATTTACATTTTATATTGGCTCAGATTCGGTTTATAAAAGTGCAGATTGTATAGCATTTTCACAAGTGTGCACAAGTTTTCATTCCAGAGGTAGAGTACATAATACACAGATACTTTCACTGGGACTGAGACTTATGGGAAATTGAGTTTCTTCAATTATTTATCCCGTCCGGGTCTTTCCCACAAAAGATGAGCTTCTGACCTCAGCTTTTCAGTGTTTCGGCGAGATTTGACAAACTGAGGTAAAAAGATTTAAGCTCGAGGTTTTTATTTCTCCGCCTTCTGCACTAGGAATTCGAACCCGAATACTACTTTCCATTCTACTCAATTAAAGGAATGTTATTTGTGATGATTCGGCTTAGGAGAATTACATCGAGTGCGTCCTACCGTTGTCATCCTCGAAGAAAAGCCATTAATCCCTCCTCACAATCGTATCGCGAATTCTCAGACCGGTTCTGCCACTAATCACTTACTCATACAGACAAGTTACAGAGCCACGGGGTTTTCCGAGACGAATTTCTACTGTTTTCTATCCTCAAATACGAAATTAAGTTTATCTTGTGAAAGTTAATCAGCTACTGACCACGGAAGACGCACAAGAGTCTTTCAACAAGTACGTATGAATATGAAAAGATCCTGAAGCTGTAGGTGACTGCTGTGTTAATTAAAAACACTAATTTAGGCAAGGCAACAAAGCGTGTGAACAGAAGAAAATTGAGGGAAAGACTGTGAGTGACTGTTCGGAAAAGAAAATTGCGTAAGGAAACAAAAAAGTATTAATGTTTGCTGGGATGATAGGAAACCTATTTTCATCTGTTTATTTGGATAGTGACGACTCGAGTCAAAGTCGAGTGTTAGTTTGCTCCTTTCATCAAGATTGGAAACCCATTGAACAAGTTTGACATCTTGATTGGCACCCTATTACCATTCTGGCTGTTCATTTTTGTTTTAAATTGTTTTGCAGGAGAAAGAGCTAATTCACCCGTCTCTCTCTTTCTGCATAATACAATTGTGCTCTGCTGTGTGAAGAATTCCCAGGCTCTTTTCTCCCTTTCTTGCACTGGAAAAACTTTTCAATTATCATGTGTACTATGCAGCACATTGGAATTTCTGAAGAGCTATCTGGGTTCACGCCTGCTCCAAAATTCCTTCTATCCTGTCTATCTCTGCTTTGTGTATCTTTGGAACCTAACTCCTACTTGTATTAGTTAAACAACAGTTTAAAACTATTTTGAACACAAAACTCCATTATTCACGAGGTTTTCTGACTTCAACAAAATTGAAC
>JAQGAC010000526.1:0-23280 GCA_034696585.1 Isotomurus maculatus
GTGACACTGAAGACTCCTTGTACAGCCGCACTTATTCCATAAGCGGATGCGAGTGTGAGGATAACGGTTTCGTATGTGACAACGGGAAGTGTATTACGAGAGGGTAATTTAATCACAGTAGCAAGATATTTTGTATGTCTTCCATAATTGTGTTGTTCGCTAATGACAATTCCCTCATAGGTGGGTTTGCGATGGAGACAACGACTGTGGAGATTTGGGGGATGAAACAAACTGTCTCGATCTCCCGAAAAGCATGGCCAACCTGCGGTAACTATAGTTATAAGTTAAGAATTTTTAAGGTATTAATGCTTCTATTCATACCACAGTACATGTGAATCCATCAACTAGGAATCAACTTCCCGTCACCTTTCGGTCCGCATCTTCTCTAGCGTCAATTAACTCAAATTGCAAGGATCCATTCCAGAACCTATGGAGAATTCACGACAAGTGCCTAAACATTAAATTAAGCTTATCCAAAATGTCCTTTTACATTTCCTGAAATAACTACCACAAACCTTAATCCGACCTTCAATTAAAATTGTGCATGTAGTTTGTTTAAATAATGTGCTCTTCTAGCTGTAAGCAATAATGTGGTTTGTACGAGGTGCATCTAATTTTGGCTTCATTATTAAGATTTACCGGAAAAGTCAAAGACTTTGTATAAATACTCATCCTACTCATTCTTGGTCACTATAAAAACAATTTTGATTAAAATATTTGTGAAATCCAAAAAAGTAGATACTATCTTTGAGGTTCGTAAAGAAAGTGGAATCTTGTACTCGTACTTTTGGTTAAAAATCTCTTCGTTCCATTGAGTTATTTCTACCAGTCCAGCAAACGAACACTCTAGTTTTATTTTGAGTCCTCTGCCTGTAACTGATTATGCTATTTAACCTGCAATTTTGCTTTTTTGAGCTTGAAATGGCCGTTTTTACCCTATTGTAACTTTTAATTGACTCATTTTGAGTTGAATTTGACACAGAATTGCGACAAACTAAGGATAAGTTTCCTCTTTTGTTGCTGTGTTTACTTGAATGGTATCTCGATTCCCATCTAATCCCTTCTTGTCAATGGAATAAAATTCACGCAATAGCTTCATTATTGTCATCATCCTTATCCCCACTAAATAGAATATGAATTCTATCGGGTATTGTTATTGCTAAGAATAAGTTCTGCATGTTACACGTACCTTTTCGGTGGGAGGATATTAGTTCTCCAATCTGTCGTCGCTCCAACATAATCTTGTCCGAAGGTACAAAATAGATTCCGGGTCTTTGGAGGCTGACAAATTAATTCAAGGTAAAGCATAAGTGCAGCTGAACTGAATTTAAGGAATAAGTAGAAGCAAGAAAAAAATTTAATCGGCTTAAACACAACACTGTCTTTAATTTGCTGTGACATATGCATGCAGATAAACAATTTCTAGATTCTCCAGTTGTATTTCTTGAAGTAAGAAGGAAATCTGGTTTGTATCAGGCTTGGTTAATCATTTAATCCAGGGGTCTCAATTCTTCCTGCCTACCTGGTTACGCAAAAAACGCTTCTAGTATTTTGGAGAAAAAATCATGAAAAATATAAAAAACTGATTTTTGCCAGAAATTATCCCGATTTCCTCCCCATTATATCCTAGGTCATATTCATTTCAGCTTGCAATCAAGTGGAAGCCCAAGCAAGTTCGCCTGCTTAACTAAAACTGCAACAAAGCTAAACTATTGAGACATGGATTAAATGTAGTTAAGAAAAACATTTGAACCCCTGTTCATGTTAAATATCTCTAAATACGCAGGTGCGCTGAATAAGTACGAAGTTTTCTTATAATAATTGGCTTGGGCAACAAAACCAACGACATTTAACGTGAATTTTTTAGCTGCTAATGGTAATGTTCTAAAGAATTACAGCTGCAAAGATGAAGTTAAAAAACTTAAGTTCAAAACTGACTTATCTGTTATCTCACTTTACCAAAAATTTCTCGAAATACTTCAAATTTAAAAAAACTGCCTTAAGTTGGCAACAAATCTTGGAATTTGTGCAAACCCGGCTGGAGATTTTTTCAATTCGAAATGTAGCTGTGGGCACTGAAGTCAATTTAATAAATTAGCTTAAAAATGCTGGAAGATATCCAAGTTTTTCTCAAACAAGAGAGACTATGTAAAAAGTTGGACCGAAAATTAAGAGTCCAAAATTTAATACAGGGCGCAAGAAATCGTCCAAGGTATTAGAATTGTCGGTGAAAACGTTATCTTCCACTTTATCAATAAGGAAAATATCTATACTGCTACGAGATTAAAAAGGTGTGACTAATACCAGTCGACAAATCTGAACATAAAAGATTGAAAATTTCCCACACTCAATTGTAAAGGGACCGCTCGCTTTTTTAAATGGATCCTGCAGGGCCCAACATTATTTTTAGACGAGCATTTTTTATTTTTATTTTTTTTACATCCGATTTTGTCGACCGGTAAGTCACACCTCTAAACTCATGTTGGAGTACAAAATCCTTCAAGGGAAGGATAGTGACAGGGTGGTATCTGATACATTGAGTAAGCATGTCCATGATGCGAAGATGCCCTTTACAAGAAGGAGCAAGGGACAGGAGATGTAGATAAATCCTTACATCTAAGGTTGTTACTAATAATTCCAATGGAAAAGCTTATCCATAAAAATGTCTTACAAATAGGCTTCGAGTGTTTAAATTATGAACCAATTTAATTCACCTAAAATGATGATAATAATACTAAAGTGATGAAAAGCAGGACAAAAACCGATTTCATTACGTAAAAAACTTGTATTTAAGGTCACTGACAACTATTCGATAAACTTAATAAAACTGTTCCCTTTTTCTGTACGTTTTATCAGTTCCCTATTCGGCTTTACGCGAAAATATATTGTCTGTTTTAGAGACCTAAGTGTCTTAATGATTTGCCTCTATTTTGTTGCACGCACCGTTCACGCATTTGTATATTTTTTCCAGGCCCGCCAAGGCCAACGCACATTTTTCACTCTGTCAGTCGATGCTCAGAACAGTAAATCCAAGGGTAATGAAGGAGAACAATCTACTTATGCTGGACTACACATCTAACTTAACCTTCTTCCTATCAACATGATTCGTGTGTGTATTCTCATCTTATGCTTTGCCCTACTGGATACTTTTGGTAAAATATTGATTATAATAGTTAGTGCACACCTCACTGAACATTCTTTCCACAATATATTCTTCAAATTCCAGGAGAAAGTATCCAAGAAGGTCCTACTCCAAGGATAAAGCTTATTGGCGTTTACAATGGCCACTCGTACTTCTATGACAACACGACAAGGGTAAGGCCTTGGAACAACAGCGAAGAAATTAAAATCCGAATCAGTAAAATTTAAAAATTTGGAATTTTTTTTGGTGAGCAGACTAGAGCGGACTCAAAGGCTTATTGTGTATCTCAAGGACTGAAACTTGGAGAAATTTACAGCCTGAACAATCTGAGAATGCTTCAAAATTATCACGCAAACGATACAGAATTCTGTGAGTTAACACAAGGTATAATGTTACAGTGAATCATAATTATTTGAAATTTTCGAATTCGACAGTAACTTCTCAGAGATACTGGCTGGCTGGGGTCGATTCCAGGACTCCATCGCAATTTATTTGGGAGGACACAATCAATGAAATGGCAACAGAGCTGGAGTAGGGTGGTTTTAGCGGTCCATACACCTGTGTGTCATATTATAATAAATTACTTTATTCATATCCATGCATCAGCACTAGTGGTGTGATTTGTCAGTCGTAAACGATGTAGGACATTAAAGTTCAATCATATAAGGATATGCAAGGCAGCCCAACATCGCCAAGCATGTCGAATATTGACATTTTTGTGAGAACCGTGGGAATATCGGAATAAATTGTGACTTTTGTTTTACCGACTGTTCAAGAATACTTCGTAGTAATTAATAGGGCATATGCCAATTTGGGAATGTGCCTAGGCAATGGAAATTTTTGGGACATTTACAGTATAGAAAATATGATATTGCTTTGACAGTAATGTATCATGTAGTAATCGGTGTTTTTGTTTCGTAAGGGGATACTCAAAGCATTAGCTGAAAGTTATAGTTGGCTTGGCCAGTGGCATGTAAATTTTTAGCATGAATGTAGGTTGCTAATGAATCGACTTCTTTGCTTGAAACAAGACCCTACGGAACGGGTCGTAATTAACGGCGGTGGTTTGTCACAGTTAAATGTGAGATGTTTCAGAAATTTTTTATTTTCTACTTTTTGCAAGCAAATGCGTCATCTAGTATGCGTCACACCTCTCAACTCTCGCGCCGGTACAGATTCTCTCTTAGTCAGTGATAGTGTGTTCGGAACAAAGGATTAAAGTCATATCATTTCGTTCATGAAAGGTCTTTTGAACCAAATGAGAGCAAAATAGTCTCCTTATTGACAAATGATTTCAATATTTTGTCCATCCCTACATTCTTTGTGGAAAATAATTAATCTCCCAATAAGTGTTTCTGAATTCAATGCAGAAGTAAACAGCTTAATGAGTTTTCTTAGCGAATTATATTCGGATTTCTCCTCACAGTTATTTCAGATAATCGTGGGATGAGCAATCAAATAGCATTTAAAATAATCACAACTATTCTCAGACAAACTGAGAGGTTGTCACGTACACAATTTTGGGCAGTCTTATCTGTTTTCTTTATTCAGAAGCGACTGTTAATGATAACAATACATTTAAGCCTCTATCTATCAACATTTCAATGTCGTCATCCGCAGCACTTTCCACTCTCATGATTAATCCTCAGCTCTATCTTAATTCAGACGTCAAATTGGTTAACAATTTTTTTTGTATTTCAAAACAAAACTTTCGTCATTCTATAATACGCGAGTCATAACTCATCTACCACACGAGTGCCAGCACCTTTTATCATGACATAGATTAAATATGTTCAGTTAAACATCAAGTTGAAGCCCAAGCAATTGAGCCTTTACAACTATAATCGTAACGCTGCAACTAATAAAATCAAGTTGGCAAATGGTTTATTGAATTATTTACATTTGAAAATACAAATAGTTTACCATAGCTCTAAAACGGGGAAAATCTGCCAAACGTCACGTTAAATAAATGCATCGATTTTTAGAATAAGCGGTTTAAACAACCACGTAATTTCCACAATGTCCCTGATTTCGGACACCATTTGCGTAAGGCCAGACTACTTTTATCCAATTGCAGAAACTGTTCGGTTTGGAAACTTCCTTGTTACTATGTAATCACAATGCAATGGTTTAATTTCAGGCGATATTATTAAACAACATTTGAAATCTTATGGGACAATTTAATACAGGAGAAAGGTAATAATATAGACTTGGTGTTTTTAGTGCACTTTGAGGAATTTTTTATTGAATTTTGAACTTGGTGGAAGGAGCAACTTTTTAGAAGAAAGTGCATTGAAATTTAAAAAATTCCAGAACTCGATTATTTCCACGCACGCTATTCGCTAAAGTGTATGGGGTACAACACGAGAATTATTGTATTACAATGGGCATTGTAATTTTTTATCTGCATGGACACCCAGAATAATAAATCCAAGGGTAATAAAAGACCACTCCACTTACCATGGACTACTTACCAAAGTTGACATTCCTTCTATCAACATGTTCCGTCTTTGTCTTTTTGCCTTTAGCTTCGTCCTGCTTGGTGCTTTAGGTAAAACATTGATTCTAATATTAAATATACTGTTCCTATCTACACTAAATTTAAACAATTTATTTATAAAAATGCAGTGGAAAGTATCGACGAAGGCCCAACTCCAAGGATAAAGCTTATTGGTGTTTATAATGGCCACTCGTTTTTCTACGACAAAACGGCAATGGTAAGACTAATTCCACCTGTGTAACAATAGCAAAGATAATTAAATTCAAATCAGCAAAATGCTAGAATTTATATGTTTCTTTTAATGTGAACAGACCAGGGCGAATGCAAAGGCGTATTGTGTTTCTCAAGGACTAAAGCTTGCAGAAATTTCCAGCCTGAACAATCTGAGAATGTTTCAAAATTATCACGAATCTGACACAGCATTCCGTTAGTTAGTACAATTTATAAAAACATTTGGAATCAGTGTGATTTTACGTTTTCGAATCTAACAGTATATACTGACCACTACTGGTTGGCTGGAGTTGACTCCAAGAGGCCAACCCAATTTATTTGGGAGGACACAAAAAACGAAATGGACACCGAGCTGCTGTGGACCGGCTTCAACGGACCAAATACCTGCGTGACTTATTATTTTAAAGGACTATATTCATATCCATGCGGCACCTCTGCTTATGTGATTTGTCAATCTTGAGCGATGTAGGTCTTTAGGATTCTATCCTATTAGAATATGCAAGTCAATCAAACATTTTGATGTCGAATATGCATATTAAAGTGGAAACAAGTTGAAAAATTGAAAAAAAGAATACATTATAACTCTCAAGTATATTTTTATTTCCCCGACTATAGATGAATTCATATATCGTTTGGTTTAATGATGAATGCAATTTTTACGTATTTCTTGGGATATTTATTGTCGTCCATGAAGTTTCCTCATTCAGAAAAGCGATCGGCGCACTTGCAATTCAGTTGGTGTTGATGGCTGCACATGGTAAAATGTGCGTTGAGAAAATGCTGCTTAACTATCGCGTTTCTAGTCTGCTAAATCAAAGAAGTTTTTATTTGTACAATTTTACACAGCAGACTGTCATTGGAAATCACCACAAATTAATTTTTCAAGGCCGCATTTTGGCAACTCTGATAACTTATGGCAATTTCAATTTTGGTAGGTTTGTGACGGAAACAAAGGCTGTGACGAAGCGGAGGATGAGCAAAATTGTCTCGATCTCCCAAAAATCATGGGCAACATGCGGTAAATATTGTTATTACGTCATCAATAGGTCGTAATTTGTACGCATATTAATGTTTAATTTCATGTGGCAGTACATGTGAATCCATCACCTAGGATTCAACTACCCCTTATGTTTCGGTCTGAATATACTCTAGCGTCATTAATGTCTCGTAATAATTCATTGCAGAAAGGATTAACGCCAAGTCATAAAACCTTTACTGAAGATTTTCTTAAATGTATTCCAATGTTTCCTGAAATAGTTAACCCCAAATTTAGTTTGGTATTCAATTAAAGACATATAGTTTCTTACTGTGCAATCTTTAGTAACCTGTAGTGGGATACTGTGCTAAATAAATCTACCTTTACTTCTTACGGCTCAGGCCCAGGCATCCGATTCTGCTTTGACAACCAACTTAATACTTACATTCATACCTAAGTATTGGTATGAATTATTCCCTGAAACCTAATAGAACCCTTGGTGTTCTACAAACGAAACTGTTAGCCTAAATGTTAACCCACTGACTGCTCCAAATATTTCGGTTGCTTAAATAAGCATGCTAATGATTTCCAGCGTCCTATTGGAACGTCCTTTGACGAATCTTTCGGAATTTGTCTTACACGACAAGACTCCGATTGTACTAATAAAACATTTTTATATATTAACAATTGTTTGTATTTTTGCCATATTAGGATTTAGGACTAAACTTTGTTTAAATGCCAAGAAATTGTCCAAGTGAATTCTATAAACCAATTTGCATATTGTCTAGATTTTCAAGTTCGTGAAAACCACATTTCTTTATGCTTTTAGATTGATTCAGGAATATTACCAGGATTAATAATATACCTTGTGGGGCATTACAAAGAAGGTTAGTTATTTCCGGTGGGCACGTATACCAGAAAAAACACTAATAAATTGTAATAAATTTTACAAAATGAACCTTCACTCAGAGGACAACCTTCTGCGATCCTAATGCCTACCAATCCAGTGTGACATGAAAATTTCTCTCTTCAGCAATCATAAATAAATTGTTGTTGCTTTTCATAATCAAGCTCACCCAAAAGAAAATAATTGCTCAAAAATGGAATAAATCATCAGCTTAAGTTGTCGCAGACTTATTAATGCAAAATAATTCTTACTACATTCAGATCATCTATAGCTGTGAAATTGAGCGTAGATTCCCGTCCCAAAAATCTTGAATGAGAATTATTTGCCCACTTCACACCACGTTAAGATAAAAAACAATACACAGGCAACAACAGGACATGATGTAATTTATTTTTAATTGAATCAGATTTTCAACTGCAGTGTTGTTAATTAAAGATTAACACAGTATGTGAGGATGCATAAAGTACGGATAATTACTCAAGGGTTCGGGTGATTTCGTTTCTGATAACATTGGGTCATTAATTGAAGCTGATATCCATCCATCATCTTTGTTGCTCGAATCTGACGGGCATGCAATTGTTTGATTAGCTTCAACAAACTCTGCGCGCCTTATCGAACTTAATACTTGAGATGGGACAAAAATATAAAAGCCAGATATTCAGCTAAAAGCACTATATTATTACTCGTGCTGTTGCAAACTGCACACAATTACAATCCAGCAGTTAAAACATTATAACTGTAAATGCACTTGTTACCATGGACACGTCCCTTGTAGTGAGTATCTTTGTAGTTTCCCTTGCCATTTCAAATACACTTGGGCAAAGCTTGGAAGCACGTCGTGTAAAAGCTACGCTTCCAGGCCCAATGTACCAAATGGCTCCCTACTACGACGGAGTGTCTGATTCAATTTACATCTTCGGAGGTGTAGACGATACTAATCCCAACGGAATAAGTTCAATTCTCCGCTTCGATATTTACACTGAAACCATTGAAAACGTAGGCAGGCTCCCTGGATCTATTTCTGCTTCTCCAGTTGCAGCAAACGCCGAGGGGAATGTATTTTACTTCGACGGCAAAAGTTATCCTCCAGCTGTCCATAAGTACGACATCACCAACAACTCCATCACTACAGTTGGAACATTAGCCCTTAGTCCTTACTTCTCAGCGGCAGCAAAGAATTCACAAGGAAGAGTTATCCTTATTGGAGGCCAAACAAAGCAAAGAACACTTCTGGAGGTAAATATTGACAGAACATGGCCATCCTCGGATGCTGTGGGGGAGCTTTCAGAACTCTTTCGGGTAACGGAGTGTGCACAAGTAAGAAAATAATATCATAACGTCTCTTGAGAAGCTCTTAAATTAGCAAAATATTAAAATGTGGATACTTTAAAACTAGATGACAAATAACACGGCAGTGGTCTTTGGAACTGGAGGCAGTGTTCCATATTTGACACTTAATCTTGACACTTTGGAGACAATAGAAATTGCTCCTACTGGAGCTCCTGCATTTCAACATGGAATGAAACTAACACACGACAAAAATTTCATATATATTTTCGGAAATTTTAGTGAAGATGGTCTGCAGCCCGATGGATTTATTCAACTGGACCCCGTCACCCATTCTTGGGAATTCCATCATGTTGATAATTTTCCCAGCCTCCCTGATTCAGTCCTTTACTTCGCATCCGAAGTAGTTTGGGTTGAGAAACTGAACAGGATTTATATGTTCGGTGGTGGTCTACGAAACTCAAGTGGATTTGTGATTCTGGATGATATTTACTACATAGATCTGGACCCTATTAAGCTCACCACTACCACTCCAATCCCAACAACAACTCTTGATCCTGTGCTTTTCTCTTGCGAAGATCGCAATGATGGTAAGAATATCCTTAGAATGATTTGTTAAAATTTGTCATGTTAATTAATGTATTTTTGATATTAAGGAACACATCCACATCCTTCCGATTGTTCGAAGTATATCGCCTGCCGAAATGGAACTCTTGAAGGTGTTCATCCGTGTTCTCCTCCTTTGCTGTTTGATCCGGTTCTTGGAACCTGCAACCTTCCGTCGCTTGTGGACTGCGAATTGAACTGTGAAAATAAGGAAGACGGAATCTATCCACACCCACATGCGTGCGATCTTTTCATTATCTGTTCAAATCGCGATTTGAATGTATTTTGGTGTGATCCTCCACTTTTGTTCGACCCGCAAGAACTGAGGTGTAACCTTCCTGAATTGGTCAGCTGCTCAACCGATTAAGGATCAAGGCAATTTTCTAAATACTTAGATGGACACTGGTGATAAAAAGTGAATAATTATTTAGGCTACGTATTAAACTCTGATAATACCAGTAGGCCTAATAAACACAACTTCATTTATTATTCCTTAACTAGTTACTTGCTTATAATTTTCGCAAAGTACCACACTCAATCTACGATCATTAATTACTTGTGCCTTATACATGTGTTATTAAATGTGTGCTTGATTTTCTTCCTCCATACGCCAATTAGCATTAGAATTTCTAAGAATCACATGTTGTAACGGATGTGTAAATATGGGAGAGAGCGGCCAAGGCAAAAATCAGGCAGAGAGTGGGACTCGAACCCACGTCCTCTGATTACCGGCCAGATACTCTCTCTGATCCAGATCCCTCTTCAACTGAATTCAATGAATTGTATTCAGTTGACCTTTGCCTTTATATACCAGTGGATCACTCTTGAATTCAAAAATCAAGCGTTATGAAGAGCTACTTTTATATCGGCAAAAAGTTTGTTTGAAATCTGATGCATTATCTGCATCTGTCAATATGCAAATATAACGCTTCTGTCTGTTATTATCATTTCGAATCTGTTGCTCGTGAAGTAATTAAACCATTCCATCATCTGTTGCAGGTACATAATTGAAGCCACCAAACCAAATAAAGTAATGTTCGCTAATTGATTAATTACATCTCCAACATGCAATGACAATGGAACATACTTCAGTTCAAACTTCACCCGTATGCCGAAATTCTGTATTAGGAACCGGTGAAGAGGCTCCCTTTCTTCCAGAACAAACAATACCGTGTAAATTAAAGGGAAAATATTACCAAGAAAGTTTATCAAGAAAGCGAATACTTCAAAGAGAAAACTCAAGCCTCCATCCTCACGCTTGGTCAAGAGTGATATCATTCCCTGAATCCCATTAATGTCAATTGATTTCAACTTCACCGCATTTTGAATCCTTTCGCTCCCCATTTGGTGTTTCTCTGAAAGCATAAGACCATTCCCTGTTCAATGCTCATTGGATAGGTATTGCCATTATTGACTCACTTGAGAGGTTACTATCAAAGTCGATCGTGTGATTTACAAACTGTACAATTTCTGTGGTCTTATACGCAAACACAAACCCAACACCGATAATACAAGTATTGAACGTAGAAAACACTATTTACGAACCAAACGTCACCTTTTCATAGCTGCTTGGATCCCATATCAACTTAAAGAGATGATAGAATCCGTTTAAGTTGTACAGCGCGTAGTAATACATGAGGCACATCCAAGCTGTGTATCGGCTTCGAGATGACAGCTTCATTTTCTTCAATCGTTTATCCCATTGAAATGGACAAGCAAAACGTAGTTCCCATATATACATTCGGACACGCAACATTAACGATATCTTTGGGGTTATCATTTTTACCCAATTTCTCTAATTGAGAGCAAAGCAGCAATGCATTATCTGGAAGTTGTTTTTGCAGACTGATGCATAGCCCGTCAAGTTTCGTAAAGTATTAACCGAGATAATAGCTAAGATTGCACAACAACAAAATTTTCTGGCACAAAAGGTATTATCAAGCAATTCCATCTGGATTCATATTCTTTACATTTAATGGGTCCAATCAAATGTTTGTTGAAACAAAGTTGATTTTTAGAAGCCATTAAGAAACAAACTCGCTTACTGGATGATTAATCGAATCAAGTTTGGAATACAGGAGAGGGTCAGTTAATCAATACGATGTTTTTATAAACTCGACGGGGAGACAACTTCTATAGAAGACAGAATAAATAACTAAAATTTAATAGCGATTTCCAACGACAGGTAAGGACGATCCAATGGTTGGTTAACATCAAACCTGTTTCCTAAAAAACAAGTTTTTCAATTCGGGATTATAAAGACTTCTGCAAATTAATGGGCAAACATTTTATCATCTTCTTTGTTTTTATAAATTTCATTAATACAAGAACTAGCCAAACATACCATTTTTCTACTAAAGCATTTTGAGTGTTTTTTCAAGACATGGACGGTTAGAAAAAGTTAAAAAACATTGGTCTTTAAAGAGAACTGGGAGGTTTGATGATTATTTTTGGTTTCATAACACAATATTTTTTGTTCAGCTACCAAGTAAGCTTGCTTACTACCAAAACTCTGTTCAGTATGCGTAAGCTTGAAGGGAAATACTACCGTCAGATTCGCGACGATACTATATATGATCTTTAGCTTTTATCTCACGTACAGAATTCTTTAACGTACACGAGAAAAATAGTTTCACGAAAGAAATGCGCCTTTGTGGAAAAAATTCTGACTTGGAGTTACACTGGTCTTTGAGTTGGAGGAAGATCTGACTGACGCCTGAAGATTTTCCCAGATTGCCTGCTGGAAATGTTAAATGTACACAGTATTTATTACACACAATATTTTTCTGAATTGTTGATGATTATTTTCTAAACTCTATCACCAATTTCACCGTTCGGAATTCATTGCACACCCTGTTCACATTTCATTCAAACTTTTCCACCTCAAATTTTATGGACAATGAATGAGGTATAAGAGGTACCAATGGGTGACACACTGACCCTCGTAATAATAGTTTTAAGGTCTAAGTAATCTTAAAGTTATTCAAAGACTAAGGTGAAGTGATGCACAACTAATCAGTGGCTCTTTATTGGTTGGAAAGTGTGTCTTTTGTTAAGGCTATAGAATTCATCGTAGATTCCATATTTCATAACAAACCAAGGAAACAATGTTTCTGAAACATTAATATATTCTATCCAATCAACTTTAAGGAATAGTTCTCTGTGACATCATTAATCAATTACTCACCTTAAATCAATATTTACAAATAGTCACTACAAAATAAAACTATACTGAAGGGAATTGTATTAGAAAAACCAAATCTTATCTGCAGATTATAAGTCAAGTAGAAGTTTCAATATTTCTCAACCCTATTTTCTCAAGCTGTTAGTGTAGGGAGATAAAAATGATGATAGTATAACATAGAATGCAATATCTTCATCACACTCGTAAAATTGCGCAAGAATGAGCGTTCACTCGGATAATCATCAATTGATGCATTACAAACTTCCAGCCCACCCGTGAATGATCATCAATTGATGCACGCGTAATATTATCAATTGACAACTCGCAGCTTTTTGTTCAAATTACGGGTCTCGAATCGAATTCTTTAAACATGTTCACATAATTTCTAAATTCTGGCAGTTTAAAAACTTTTGAACTTTTTGATTGATGTAAATAAATACGAAATTTCTGAAAATGCAGTTCTGCAAAGTTTAGAAAGGCAGTTTTTTTAATATTTAAAAACTTTAAAGAGGTGTTTCATCAAAAACTCTAAAACAAATTTGTACAAATTTAAAAAAACGGTTTTTATGAATTTTCCTAAATGTGATTTATAAAAATTTTGAAAATAACAGTTTTACAAAATTTACACCAATTAGCACAGCTAATAGTTGAGCCATTGTAAAAGAGTAAAAGGTGTGCTTTACGAAGTAGTGGTGACACCACTACTTCGTAAAGCACACCTTTTACTCTTTCAATTCAACACCTCCACCGAATCATCAACTCTATCGGCCGTTTGTTCTTCAAGCAATAAGAGCCTGTCAGAGATGGGGTATTGTAAAAGTCTAGAATCTTACTTAATTAATATATTATTCCCCAAAAGCACCAAAATTACGATTGATCTCTAAGATAGACTGAATTAGCCCATATTAACTGAATCATACCCAAAACCTTGATATAATGAAAATTCCTTAAAAGTTCCCATAAACCGTAAGAAAAACACAAAACAAAATTAAGTGTTTTATTAAAATTTCATTTTTCTTTTTCTTTTTTATTCTAGAAATTATAGTTTATATTAGTTTAACCTTCAAAATGGTTTTATGCCAAACTGGGCTACCAGTATCGTTTTTAAAGTTTTTCTGTAACTTATTATTTACCTTTTATTATTATAGATTAATTAATTGAATGTTTCAATTTTCTCTAATTTTGTTCTAACAACTTTTTCCGAAATTCGGCTTCGAGGAAAGTTGTGAACTAAGTAGGGACCATCTACAAAACAAGTGCTCCTTCTTCAAGTGAGTTTTAAAACACCCATAGCCCATACTAGTACGAGCCCGTCGAAGCGAGACTCTTATTAAAATTAAATTATAATCGTTTCCTTTGATTCAAGCCACAGGAGATGCCGGGAGGGCTAGGAAACGTCTCTCTCCTTGGGGAAGACGCGTCCTAGCGTATAAAAATTACTCCATACCTCCTGGAGAAAGATCAAAGTCCGGGTATATGTTGGGGGTGGTGGGCGTTGCTGGGGGTTTAATAATGGCCGACCAAGTCGGATTTGGATAAGAAAGGGAAGTGGAGGCAGTGGGCTGATCCGGGGCAAAATGAACATTGTATTTCCGATTCGTAGCGGTTGTTGGATGATAGGGAAGAGGATCGGCGAGGAAGGTTTTCAGGCGAGGCGGGGCAACACCTCGTCTGGATGGAATATCCAAACAGCCATTTGAGGCAGATTTGGTGCGGTTGATCGGATGAAGTAGAGGATTGTGCTCCACCGGCCGGGGACTGTAAACCTCAGGGTCTGTGGGGCCACTGCGTACACATCGGAGGGAATAAGGGCTACGACCGCAACATTTCTGTCGGAAACAGTAAATAATAGTAATAAAAATAAAAGCAATGGCAAGTCCATTCACCAAGTAAAGCGAGAGGGCGAATATATATAGCCGATGTGCCAGCATCGCACCCTTCCAAAGCCTGCACAGCAGTAGGAACAGCCGCGTATACCATTGCAGCCGCATGATGTGGGTTGTCCAGGCGAATGCAGAGCCAAATAAGGATGATTGTAAGCAACATATTTCAGCCAAACATTCCATACGTATAGAAATGTTCAGTGTAAGAGTGGACATTAGTTACAAAGGAGGAATAGTTCTGGAATTTGAGAGGAATCGAGATGTCCGCATCCAGAGCGCTGATTTCTTTAGAAGACTGAAACCAGTCGGAGTTATAAATTATAGAGAAATTGACATATCCAGGGGAAGGAAAAACGTCGTCTTCCAAGGAAGACGCGTATAGGACCTCTGACGACGGAACCGTAGCCCAATGTGCTGGGAGAGTTCGGAAGACGATTGGATCCGCAATTGTTGGGTGGTTGGAACATGGGTACAAAGGAAAAACAGGAGGGAGGTTCGAAAACCGTATAACAAAATCACAAGACGTGAGATGGACAATGTAGGACCCAATGGGATTAGACACATCCGTAATGAATTTTCGAAGACGGATTGACCCATTGGGATGAGTGCATTCGATGAAAGAATCATTCAAGAGGTTGGAGAGTCCGAAGATGTTCCTGGAGCTGCTTGCCAAACTGAGGAATGTCGTGTCATTGACTGTAGTCGGCGAGCAACTAAAAGAACAGCCTTCCGAGACGTCCGCTAAAGTAGAGTTTTGAAGAAGTAACCGAGCGCAGTTAACATCCTTAGTAGGGACGGAACTATAGTCCGAAAAGAAACAGAGACCTTCCTGAAGATTACAGGACGGAGCTTGAGCCCCTGTGATTGGAATGGGGTGACCATCTTTGAGGACAATCAAGTTGTGAGGAAAATCGAGAATACAAGATTCCAAAGAAGATGCCCCTTTATGGAGGAAAGGAACTGTAAGCGCCTCCACTAATCGAATTGGAGCGTGCTTGCGAAGCAGAGGGACTGTAAGGGCAATAGTAATCGTGGAAGATTTCGGATGTCTCGTGCACTTAACCAATTTATTTGAATAATAGAATTCCAAGTTGGCAGCATTAACTGTCAGATTATGTGCTCGCTTGGCCAGAGGCTTAGAAAGTTCATAGAGCTCCTTAGCTAAACAGAAGAATTAACAGCGAGATTGGAAAGTTTCTGATCCGCGCAACTACGGAGCATCTCCTGATACTGAAATAATTCCGCCATACGTTGGGTTTCTTGCAGATGTTCCGCATCGACGAGAAAACCGCGGTACTGACCATAACGGAGGGAATAAGTGAGGTTTTGGTAATTTTGAACATCATGTGCCATGTGTTCATTGAAGTTGGCAATGACGCGATGCATGGAAACATTGAATTTATGATCCACTAATTTGATCTCCTGAGCTAAACGGACCGAATTAAGATGAATTCCCTGCATATTCTCAGTCAGACTCTTATACATCGCCTCCGCGTTCACAGTGGAAGTACCAGCAAAGAATCCAGAAATCTTGTTGTACAACCAAGCTCCACCGACTAATCCAGCACCAAGGATAAGCTGACGCTTCTCACGTGACAACAACAGCGCCTCCCGTTTCTTACGTTCATTGTATTTGTAATGGAACGTGCGATTAACTGTTGTATGCCAATGATCGCCTTTAAAAGCCTCATGAGTGACATTTCCAGGCTCATCAGTGAAGTGAATCATCGTAAGGTTAGGTGGGGTATAGTGGACACCTGTAATGGAAAAGCGAAGCGACTCAAGCTTGGAGTTAAGTCTTTCTAAGTTAGGGAACAAAACACTAGCAGCTGAACAAGGCAACTGGGCTACTCGACAACCTTCTACAAACTGTTCATGATGATAATAAAGTGGGTCAGTAAGCTGGAAGTGAACAGGGAAAAGAATAGTGGCATATTCTGAATACGCCGTAAAATCCTGAGAAGCAGAACGTATATAAAAGCCATGGGAAATGTGGGTTAAGGAGGCCTCGTACGTTGGATTGATATCCACAGCCACCACGCCCAGAAGGAACTGCACCCAGACAGGGAAGATTAGGAGGCCAAGCATCTAAAAGCAACAGACAGAACAAAAACTAAAATATAAATAACATAAAGAAAAAGATGCCAGATGCTCAAACGAGGGGGTTAGGGGGACGTTTCGCTAATAGACGTGCCGAGCGTCGAAGGGAAGTGGGATCTGCTGTAACGACTGGCAGACTCTCTATCACCGAGGGAAGTGTTCGTGAGAGCTTAAGGCGTTCAGGACGTTCGGTATATAACCTTAAACGTCGAACATGAACCCTGTCAACAGTATGGGGCGGGCGGAGCAGTTGGACCTCATAGTTGGAAGACTGTAGGTTTTGAAGAATTTCATAAGGGCCAGCAAACTGATTGCAAAATGCTCTGCTGTCCCCGACTGCCGTAAGGTTAGGAAAAGCAACCATAACCTTAGCACCAAAAGGGAAAATGACATTAGAGTGAGACGGGTTGAAGAGTTTCCGATGACGTTCCTGAGCAAAAAGCTGCTCTAATCCAGCAGTTTGACGAGCCGTGTGCAAAGATTGAAGATAGTCCACTGACGGCGCGTGCAAAGGGAGGGATAAATCTATCTCAGTGGGAATTCGAGGAGGAAACCCGAACATAAGTTCAAGCGGAGATACACCGGGCAAAGAAGAATGCACCGCTGTGTTATAACTCCAGATTGCACAAGGAAGATAAGACACCCAGGATGCCTGGTTGGAGTGTACAAAGGTGCGGAGCATTGTTTGAATGGTTTGAATACTTCGTTCCACAACGCTGCATCCATGGCTGTAAGATGTGGCAAATTTGGGGGAAGTGCCTAAGGCAGTCACAACTTCTTGATACAAGTGTGACGTTAAATAAGAAGCGCGATCACTTACAAAAGTAGAAGGAGCACCATACACAAAGATGATCTCGTTGATCAAGAAGTTGAGCAGAACTTTGGATTCCGTTGTACGAACCGCACGAGCGACCACATATTTAGTGAGCGTGCATACGGCCACAATAATATGTTTCGCACGGCTGTCAGTAGAAGTAATAAACGGGCCGGCGATGTCAATTTCAATGACGTCCATCGGCCGAAGAGGAATAAGCCGATTCTGCATTATCCCATAGGGTTTTGAAGTGCGGTGTTTCGAGGCTAGACAAGTCGGACAAGATTTGACAAAAAGGTCAACATCGTGTGCCATACTACGCCAGTAAAAGCGACGTTTGATCTGCCTGTAACATTTCGAAACAGAAACGTGACCAGAAAACAGCGAAGAGTGGAAACTGTCGCAAATAACAGGTAATAATAACTAAGAATAACCAACCGGAAAGTGGAAGTGTCATTGTACCAGAGAAGATTCTCATGAAGAGCAAAAGAAGTGACTGAAGTAGGAGAAGTGCCAATTTTGGAGATAATAGAGCTGCAAAATTGATCTAACTGTTGTTCACGAACCATTGTTTCGCGTTGACCAATAGGAGTGATGGACAGGACTTCCTCGAGAGTTGGATCCGTATTCAAAACTTGGGGACGACGTACTTGTTTAGCTAATTCATGACTGAAAATTCGACTACAAGCATCAGCTACTACGTGGTTTTTCCCCGAGATGAAACGAAGGGTGACATTGGCTTCTAAGAAACGGACCAGCCATCGTGAAAGACGTGAGTTGCGAAGAGGAACCTTCATAGCAGTTAAAGCACAAAGCGGAGCATGATCATTGAAGATAATGACTTGTTCTGGAGGAATCCCAAAAATATATTGGCGAAATTTATCAATGGCGAACAAAATACTAAGGCTTTCCTTCTCCGAAATGGAGTAGTTAAGCTCATTTTTATTAAATGAGCGGCTAGCATATTCCACAACACGCTCAGATTTATCGGAGTGAACCTGCATCAAGGCAGTTCCTGCGGCAAATTGTGAGCTGTCACAGTAGATGTGGACTGGTAAAGAAGAATCAAACATGGCTAAAATGGGATATTTCACAAGGGCATTCCGTAATTGCTGAAAAGAAGCCTCAGCGTCGGGGTTCCAATGGAAGATCAAACCTTTCTTCAGAAGTGAATTTAGTGGATGTGCAATGTCAGAGAAGTTGCGAATAAACCGACGGTAAAACGAGACGCAGCCGAGGAACGATCGAACTTCACTGACATTACGTGGAGACGGCATGTTCATAACGCAACGAATTTTATCATCGTTCGGTAGAATGACTCCTTCTGAAACCACATGACCTAATATACTGATTTCCGTAAAGTCAATGTGGCATTTCTTCGGTGCAACCATGAGGTTGGCAGCTCGCAACCGACGGAAGATTAGTTCCAAATGATAAAGATGGGTAGGCCAATCAGGCGAAAAGACTGTGAAATCATTTAAATAGGCAAACAAGAATTTGTTCAAGTAATCATGGAACAGAAGTCGCATAAGATTAACCAGAATGGAGGGGCTGGACTTGAGACCTTGAGGTAGGCGAGTAAATACGTAAAGACCGTCCATAGTGATTAAACCCGTCTTCTCTTGATCCTTTTTGGGTAACGGGATTTGAAAGTAGGAATTAGATAAATCCAGGCTAGAAAAGAAGCGACTTCCTATCATACGTTCGAATAAATCACTCATAGGAGGCAGGGGAGAGTGATCATTGAGAACTAAATTTGAATAAAGACGACGATAATCGCAGCAAACTCAATAAGATAGGTTAGCCGGACTCCAGTCCGCCTTTCGAACTAACAACAATGGAGAAGTAAAGTTTGTAAGTCCAGGACGAAGAACACTATCTCCGATATCTGTTCCCGTTCGATCCTTGAAACTCGATAAGGTTTCTGATATAGTCCCTGAAGTGCCGGAAGAGGGATGAAGGTATGATCCGAACTAAATGAAATGTTGAGACAACCTAATTCGTTGTGAAAAGAAAAATGTCGGAATATGCTGAAACCAGCTTATCAATTTGTAGGTTTTGAGCCGATGATAAATGAGGACCATGCTTAACTATACCTAATTGATCCGTAGAAGGTTGAATAAGAGTCTCAGGCACAAGAGATTCATCAATATGAAGCTCAAAAGTGTTGACTTCCTCAGATGGGAGCTCGTTAACCAAGAAAAGAAGGCCAAGACAAAGGTTGGGTTGGAATAAAAACGACTCAGAAGACGAAAGTAGAGAAATCTGTTGAGTAGAAACCACATATGTGGGAAGGATGAGGGAATATCGATGAACCAAATCGGACAATGAATTGGAGGGCACGAGAACATAGCGACGACCTAAATCCTGAAGCTCCTGTTTGCAATAAATCCGTAGATTCGTTTGGCAAAACGGGAATATGGGGGTCGGCGCACAAGAGTAGAAAAGATTCCAGACGGAGAAGAGTCAAAGATATCGATGGTACAAATATCCAAGTCCAGAGAGAAAGAAGGACTTGAGGCAACAGCCAGAGCTTCTTCCGCTGTGAAAAAGAAAGGAAGCGTCGAACCACGAAAAGTTAACGACTGCGTATTGTAATTGATGATCGGGCGAGTTTGAATCAGAAAATTATGGCCAAGAATAAGAGGGTGACGAGCTCCAGTCAGAATATGGATTGTCACGAAATAAAAGTTTCCACCAATACGAAATTGTAGAATGGCTGAGGACGAGATAGTGTCATTTCCAGTCAGTCCTGCAATCGGAATAGGCCCAATGTTTTTGGTAGGTTGGCCAAAAGAAGTAATAGCTACAGACAATGAAGCACCAGTGTCTAACATAGCACAAATTTCATTGCCAAAACAGTGAACAACGAAGAATAACATTTTTGGACTAGAAGAAGTGAGTCCTATAAAAGCCACAGGGAGAGAAGAGGTTGTGGCGGAAGATAAAGGATGATCCCCTAGTCAAAACGGCGGTGGCTGCTGTCGATTTGACGACTGGCCCCGATTCGGGCACCGGTTTGCCAGGTGATTAGGATCACTGCATATAAAACAGTATGGAGAATATGATGAACCTACTCGAGAGGATTCACGAGATTGTCCATAATTCGCTCTTCGAGAAGAACCGCGTTGAAAATTTCCGCGACCCCTGGATTGTGATCCATAGGGAGTCCGTTGGGGTTGTGGATCCACACGCACTGTGATATTCAGATGCGATTGTTGTGGGTTGCCAGCGCCAGTACTAACCTCCGGCGAGAATCTAGGCGTTCGAGGGGGTTGCGTATTGTCTCGCTTCCCTTTTCCCCGACTACGCTGATTCGTCTTCCTGTACGCCTTCGGTAATTACGTAGGTGGGAGGAAGGCGGAGCCTTCATGGGGCTGAGTTGTCAACCGTCGTTGATTCTCCCAAGCAGGGTACTCACTCTGGGTTTGCTCCGATCGGGAAGGGAACCTTGCAGGAGGTACGTTTATAACGTTCATCTCCTGGAGCTTAACCGCCACCCGAGCGACAAAATCATCAATAGGATTTGTCACTACATTTACACTGGCTGAAGCCAAATCAGGGAGCCTAGAATATCTGTCCTTTAACGCCTCAAAACGTAGAAAGTAGGCTTGAAGGACACTCACTGACTTGGGCTTCCAAAAAAAAATTTGGTCATAAACATCCTTAGGAACACCTTCCATTAAGGTAGCAATTTTGCGTTCCTCTTCCGTTATTCCCATTTTACTCATGAGGGAACCCATCTTAGCAACATATGAATACGTATTTGCACAGTCGACCCATTTAAGGTTTTACGCTTGTGCAAGTTCTCATATGAAGACAAGGCACTAAATGTCTGTCAAAATCGTCTCATAATCGTCAAAGTCCCACACGACTGCAGTACCAGCAGGAGCTGCAGCCTGTTTCTAATCTTTATATTCGCGAAGGTGATGGTAACCAGGGCCTACTAGATGATGCTCAACACAGCACAACACGGGATAATAAATCTGCCGGATCCCATCGGTGCAAATTCGCTAATTCTTTAAACTTGCGTATGAATGTTTTGGGATTAGAGCCCGGTGATGCATCAAAAATGATTGATTTCAGCGCCGGAGGATCATAAATACAAAGACTACTCAAAGGAGCAGCCATCGTAAAAAGAATGCGGGGTTTTATTCCTGGAGAACAAGGGGTAGGAGAAGGGATTGGAGTTGAAAAGAAAGGTAATTCTCCAAAGGGTAGATCTACTGGAGTGCGGGGCGGAGGAGGTGGAGTGAAATCCGTTAAAAAAGGAGAAGCATCTTCAAGGATAGGATAACCTGTACCCCTAGGAGAAGAGTGGGTGGAGGAAGCCACAACAGAAGGCACTGGGGATGCAACTGGATTGGGTACTGGAGTTTTTACTGGAGAGGTAACCAGAGATTTTATGGGAGAGGGAGTACTTTTCAATGATGTAATGGGAGATGTAACCCGACCCGGGGTTTGGAAGAGTTCCTGGGAAGTTACAGTGTGTGGAGAAATAACTGAATTATTAGTGGGAGATAAAACTGGTACTAATCTGGTGGGTGAAAAAACTGGAGGAATATGAGTATTAATTGGAGGGGCCTGAAGGAAAGCAGGAATGGGATTAAAAATTTGAGGAGTACTGATTAGCGCAAGTTTAGAGCGCGAAGGACCAGGTGTAGGTGAATCTAAAGGAGTAGGATTTAATTCCGAAGCTAACGGAAGCTCAGATAAATCAAACTCAGAACGAGAAGGATTAACTGGAAGTGGAGATTCAGGAGGACCTAGAGTAAATGGATTATTTACGTTAAAAGTTGTCTTTTTAGGACTGCGAGCTACTCGTGGGCTCCTAGCGAAGGGGTCAGAAGAAGGACCTAGAAGATGAGGGCTGTCGACACCGAACAAACCACCCTTTAAGTTGGGAGGTGCAAGGATCGACTTACGGGGTAATATGGGACTATCACCGTCTGGGCCCAATTGAATTTTACTAGGATCGATCGGTGTGTTATGAGTTGCAGTCTGGGAAGGAAGAGCTACAAACTTTCGTTTTACACGAATTAAAGAAAGTTTACGCTGTCGTATCTCGTCGAGATTTAGCTGTGCCTCGGGGGAACCGTCAGTGCGAGTATGGGGTTTTTCGGACATAAGGCATAAAGAAAAGACCAGGAAAAAAGAGAGAGCACAGGACAAAATATTGTACTTGTACTCCCTCACTTCCGGATAAGTAATAAAGAATGGAGTCTGAGCCCCTTGTATTCAAATTTATTACATGAAAGGGGGAACGTGTTAACCCACAAGAAAAAAGGAGAAAGTACTCAAAAAAGTTGGAATGAGACTTTCTCTCTCCGGATACGCAAATAAAAGTAGTGAGGCTAAGCCATTCACTAAACCTGAGAGCCTAAGTGGAAAGACTGAATCAGGTCTACCTACTTTATGATAAAAATGTAATAAACCGTGAAGCAATGAATAATGAGGGATAAAACTTATTTATTGCTAACTAAACTGAAGCTGTGATAACACAGACACGAAATAGAAACTGAACTAAAATCAAAATTAACTAGGGACTGAGTTACGCTTCTGTGCACGGAAGGTATGGTCGCTCAGGTCAATCGCAAGGGTCCAGCTGCAGGGTCGTAAATCCTCAGCCTCCAATTTCCCCAGAACGTCA
>JAQGAC010000527.1:0-23270 GCA_034696585.1 Isotomurus maculatus
AGTGGGAGGACGCCACGTCTATCGGTGTGTAGTGGGAGGACGCCACGTCTATCGGTGTGTAGTGGGAGGACGCCACGTTTATCGGTGTGTAGTGGGAGGACGCCACGTTTATCGGTGTGTAGTGGGAGGTAGCCACGCCATGCATTTGGTGAGTTGTGGGAGGAAGCCACATCTATTGGTTTGTGGGGGGACGCCACGACTATCGGTGAACTGTTGGTGGAAGCCACTGAGCTTGTAGAAGGGTTAGTAGGTAGTGCACATCTGACGTCGTAATGATGAAGCGAACTTTTGGTGGTATATGATGACTCTTGGGTGGTGATTGAAATTGCCTGGAGAGCTCGAAACTCCAGGCCCACTAGGTTCCCTGGGCTGGATTTTGAGTTGGTTGTTGTGATTCAGAGCCGGTTTGAATCCTTGGATCGGTTCACTAGGAGAAGGCTGAGTTGATAAATCGCTGAGGTTGTTGTCTTGGTTGCTGTGGACAACGGTGAATGCGGCACAAACGACGACTGGGGGGGAATGGCGTCTTCTTTTGTCCTCCAATTGTCCTCTAAGGAGAAGCGTCTTTCGATGAAGTCAATGGCCAGTCAACTTGATTTTCTTATCTTTGTTGGGATAAAGAAGATGTCTCTTTTCTTGTCATTTGGGTAGATATTTAGATTAGGGATTTGTCTTGTCGTCAGTTGGAAACTAAGGATTTTCCTCAACACAACATTAGATTAATGGGAACTGCTCAAGGGAGATATGTTCGAAATATGTTCATTCAGTAAATCTACATATGTGAGTCTTAAAAGCTTTTCGACTGATATGCTGATAAATGGAAAATGAACAATTGAAAAATTACTATTCAGGAGACAGGGATAATTGAAAGATAAGGAAGACGGGTCTAAGGAGAATCTAAATCCTCTCGAAAACAGCCTAACCTTAACTGAAAATTGCGAAATAAATTTACGGTGAGGGATTTAGAAATTCGGTTTTGGGGTAGAACTACTCGATTGGCAAGTGAGATACCGGGAGTTTACCGTAGCTACCACCAAAAATAGAATAGGGAGGGAATTAGGGACTTTACGGCTTCCGATGACTCTTACGTCTCACGTTGTCGTTCCACGGCGATGACTCTTACGTCTTCGATGTCAATCCACGGCTACAGAGGAATATTACCCCGCATTTAGCTTTGTGGGCAAGTTCGGGGAGGAACTTCCACAGGAATTGAGATGCTGCGATTGAATGATTAGCGCTTCACACGGTGGAGTTTAGATTGATTGCACTATTTATTAGGTTTACGTATTGACAAACTATTAAGGAGGTTGTGTGTGTGTGCGTCTACGGTGAGTCCTGAGGGGAGTATCCGGGAATTCCTGGGGAACGACTATGGCGAGAAGATGTGGAGTGTCCAGCGGTGGGCTCAAGAGTGAGTAAGAGCGGCCTCGAGGAGACGCTCTTCAGAAAAATCTCCAGAGTCAAGACTGAGTAGTCCAGTAGAATTAGTAAGATACAATAAGTATAGGTAGTAGGACAGTATTATGCTACATTAGTATTGGCAGTATCAGTAGTTACAATAAGGTACATACGGCATCCTGCCGACAATACTACATAAGCCAAATTTGAGTCGTTGTGTTTCTTCTAAACAGTATGCAGATATCTTCAGAAACTTACGTTCGAGATACAAAATGGTTAAAAATCTGAGAGGGAGAAATAAGAAATAAGGCATTGAAATGTACTTGTGTAAACAGATTGATCCATAACCACTAAATATGGTAAAAAACATCGGATGAATTACTCCTATCAAACACACGAAACCGCAAAACAGTTCCACTACTTTGGTAATAATGGTGACTCGGACGTACAGGCAAAATCCCGAAACGATTAAGTATGTACTAGCAAGATGTTTACGGTTTCCGAACACCTTCCTCACCGTTTCCAAATTTAGCTTAAGAAAAATTAGGAACGTATTTGCCATAAATGAAATTAACCTGCCACACTCAATTCCAGCGAATAGATATATTAAACATAACAACGCTGTTGCAGAATAAATTATCCAGACCGATCGATATATATTAAAACCCGACATACTTGCTAACAGTCTGAACTAAATTTGCAAAGGACCAGTTTCGTATACTACGACGAAAGGAACAAAAAACAAAGGTGCTAAAACACACACAATTGTAAGAAGCAGTTGAATTTTCCCAATAGCATCATGATTTGCACGGTTTTTATCTAAATTATTTACAATCGAGTTAAAAAAGTGGTAAGGTAAGATCAAGTCATCAATTAAATACAGATTACCTGCTTGTAAGAACTTTTCGATTCTTTTGACTTCCCTAATAGCTGCATTTATATTTTCTCCATTCGAGAATACAATCTTTGCGTAAGTCACAATAGGCGCAATGGTCCCAGCAACAAATACGTTAACAAGAATATCAAAAGTAGATAAAAGACTGTTGTCAGTCAAGAGTTCAAGAAGTACGGCACTAACTGAAAGCACTACTCCATTTGGTAGGATACAAAATACGAAGATGTGCCAAATAAAAGTTTTACGAGTTACTTTTTTATTGAATCTCAAACTCAGGGTCGAAACAGAATCACACACAAAACGTAATGTCGAAAATAGAAAAAAACTTCTGAAAACAATGTTAAATGCCTGAGAAGTTTTTGTTGAGATTATCATAGTTATTGGACTCAAGAGATTAAGAAGCTAATGTGGACTTGTATTTTAGCGGAATTCCAATTTTTTAGTGTTTTCACAATTTATTACTTACTAATGAAGTGACCGTGTTTTTGTTCTAATGTAATATAAAGTAAGGGGAATTGTTTCTACGAGATATGTTCAAAACATTTCTTTATCACATAAAATATTAAATCTCATTAGAGAATTTGCATGATAAATTCCTTTTTTCATTTTCCTTCCAAACTGTAAGGATATTAGGTGTATTATAAGAGGTAGGAAATATCGTGGGGATTAACTTTTTGCTTTGCTCGTTAATATCGCTCATAATATTTCATTGGATTCAGCATTTGTCCTTTTGCCTCGGAAAGAGCATTTCCAAATATGATCAAGTAATTATATTTCCTATATTCTTTGCTCAATTTCGTCATGAAGCTACTAGCTCTTGGCACTTTGAAGTCCACTCATTTCGAGCCTTCCTTACCAGGAATTAATTGAAAGGGTGTTTTTAGCTTAAGACCCTTTCAGTGCCGGAGCGCACACAGTGTGTGCTCACAAAATACGGCTGGGTGGGTCGTATCGTAGAACCGCACACACTGTATGTTCGCTCCGGCACTGAAAGGGTCTTAAGCTAAAAATACCCTTTCAATTAATTCCTGGTAAGAAAGGCTCAAAATGAGTGGACTTTAAAGTGCCAAGAGAGATGAAAGCCTCATTACTACTCACCCCGTAAGCTGAGATTATAGAATCAAGTAAGAAAGTACATGAAATAAAATAATCAAACAAAACAAATGTACCTAGGCTTTACCATGTAAGGCACTAATAGTAATGGTTGCAGAGCAAAACTGGCCATATGTCTGGAATGATGAGCAGCTATAATGCAATCTACGTTTGATTGCCAAAATATTAAACCAATACAACAAGTATAAAAACATTTTAGCAAAAATGTTTCAGTTGCTTCCAATACCTCTCTGCATTAAAGAAATTGATTATGCAGTTACCTCAAGAGTTTTTATGGTTTCACTGAGGCAAATCAGGTAGAAGAGTTTACCTTCCTTGTTTCATTTTCTGGGCTTTTAAAGATAAAGCAAAGTTTGAATTATGAACTGTAAGAAATAACTTATTTGTATAACGAAATAACCCAAGACAATATTAAACCAAAACGTGGAGTCCTTGGTTTCAGTTTAATTTTTAACTTTGTGCAATATATTTTCCTTTGTATTTGCCATTTACTTTTATATAAAATAAGAAAAAATGGTCATAACTTTTATTATTTGATCAATTTTCTTGCATCACTCCAATTATTTATACTTCTTGCTAAGCCAACTGAATAGTAAACCCTTCCCTGAGCTGATCATTTTTCGTATATTGACTTGAATAGTTTATATAAAATGCTGAAACCTTTAATCCACAAGAAGTACATTCTCTTATATAAATCCAATTATTTTATAACGAAATTCTCCTCGTAAGCAAGTCAAAACAACTTTAAATCTCATAGTTTTCACACACAGGGATTTCAGTCTTGTTGACTCAATATCCACCTCGAAAGAAGAGTTATAATACCTTTTAAAAGAACTTTAAAGCCTTTAAACCTTCAAGTGAATTTAAAAAGAGGGGTCACAAACAAAAAAGGATCTAGAAATGGCAACTCCTCACATGTGGCAGTCAATTGGGCTAACTTCAAAAATATTTCCTCCTCACACAATTAAATACTCCATGTCTTCAAAGTCCTTGGAAAGGGAAAGGCACCATTTCTTGCGGTGGATGTGGGTCTACCTGGTTTACTTCATTCCTTACCAAATTTGCTTGGAAGTATTGCTAATCGTTAAATTCGTCTCTGAAAAAGAATCTTTGTTTTCTCGAGTTATTTCGGCCATGTTTTTTCTTCTGTCTACAAGTCTCTGTGCACTCTGTCTCATTTTCTTTTACACAATACTTTTAAACCAAGGCCGCTTCTTTTACTTCTTTAATGTGCTATCAAAATTCGAAGTAAACACGTTCAGTAAGCCAATAACAATTCAACCAGATATATAACACTGACTTACAGTATGAAGTAATATAAACCTTTCTTGTACTTTGTAAACTTAATTAGGCAAAGTAAAGCAGATTATGAAGAATCCGAATACACGAGCTGTCGAATTGATCCTCCGCATATTGCCTCCTTTTGTAAAAACAACGATTGTATTGGTGACGATATGTTTCATATTCCTGGATGTGGATCCAACATCATTCCTGTCAAAGGAGCAGACAACAAAGGGAGTTAATAGTTATTTTGTTTTATTCGTTTTTCGCATGATATTGTTGGCACCAGTAATGTATTTATTCTACTGCGGAATAGTTGGGGGATTAGTTATTCTTATATTCCAATTGTTCATTGGACACAACTGCTTCCTTCAATTAAAGCTTTGGAGCAAACATGCTTTAATCAGCTTTGCTTATGTCGGAGAAAAGGGAAGTAGTAAAGCTTCTGCTGATTTTGATTGGTTCCCAGCTTCGCGTAAATATGTTGAGATTCATCAGCAATTGAAGGTACTGGAAACATTACTTGGACAGACTTACCATTTACTCCTGCCCCTTCTGCTTCTATTTGGAGCGTTTTTGCTCACCTCATTAAATTATGCTACGTTAAAACTGAACTCAATTATTCCCATGCCTTTTTATCTCGGCTTCCCTTTCTTATCATTTGCTACCGTGATTGCCATCCTAGCATTATTTCCCGCTGCCACGGAAGTTAATGAGTTTTCCATCGATTTTCTGAAGAATGCACGAGCTCTTGTTCGTTTTAATGGATACTGGAGGAGAAAAGTGAGTTCCCAGAAGTGTTTTCAAATTAACTTAGGCAGTTTTTTCATGGCCAAGAAATCTACACAAACAACTTTTTTTGTTTCAATATTTGACGCTACGGTTGATAGTCTACTACTATTTTGATAAATTCTATGTTACTTGTAACGTTTAATAAACCCAATGTGGTTATTCGAGATATCAACACACCACACTCTTCCTTGTCAATAAATAAGGTTAGTTTTTATTTATTACCAACTATTTAATGTGGTCTCACTTAAAATGCTAAAATATTTTAAGAAGTAAAAATTAATGGAAAGGAGAATCACTTTATAATTTCATAAGCTGATGTGACAGTTTCATTTCCTAAATTGATGTGGAGGTTCCGAAATAAATTAATTAAACTCTACACCTTTTCCTGTAATTACTCAAATCCTGAAATTTGGGATTAGTAGTGTTAATACTTTTTCTGCATTTTTAAGCCTTTCATCGGTTGATGGTTGATATTTCGGTGATATCAGTTGCATAGATTTAATATATTTTGTGTAAAATACTGAGGTACCTCTAGCTCATTTACTGTTAAGACAGAAAGGCTTAGTCGTGATTGAATTAGTTTATAGGTTAAATCGGGTCGTCGAGTCAATCAGTTTGTTACTTTGATAATTGTCGTAAGATTGAGATATCACATTTTTTGTATCTTCAATTAGTTTGAATAGAAATCCTCCACAGGTTGAATTGGAGCAATCCAATTTTTATAAGTTAAGCAATATTTCTATTAAAATCGTGAATCCTGTAAGTTGTAAAATGGCGTTATTGAAAAAAGGGACATTAATGTGGATACGTTAGCCGCGACAGGAAAATCACCCAAATTATTGATTGCATAGCATCGGTGCGTACCCTCACACTTGTGTCACAGAGCATTAAAAAGCAGTAGCAATGAAATGTGTTTTCGTTGAGAAGAAATAAAGTGAACCTAAACACAAACAACATTGCATTTTACCGTGGCTTTACCACTACTATCAATCTCTACACTAATTCTACTTATATTTGCTGACTCCTGTTGTCCATCACACTCTCTGTGCCAGTTTTGGCTACCAGGAATCACCTGTGTGAGTGAAGGCGAGCAATATTGGTCAAGCTCTCACAATCTGAAACACAGTCGCTTCATGAAAATATCTAGCGGCTAGTTAGTAATAAACTAACTAGCTCTTTTTATTTAGAAGTGCATTACTCCTTTGCTCACATAAAGAAGCGTACATATTAATAGCTATAACAAATCAACCGTTTATTTCTTCGTTTATTAGGAAGGCTACTCACATACGACAAGTGATGTATGAGCGTATGTCGGCTAAAAGAATGAAAACACAGTAATGAATGATGAACCATAACTGGTTTTACTCGCATGTGCATTGAGTTCATTGATTTCACAAGGGTAGTTCTTTTAGTAGCTAAAGAGACTTCGGGGAAAGACATAGTAGTTTAGATTAATCTTTACACCATCATCGTCTTTCAATTCAGTTGATCTCATGCATTTCGAGATTGAGGACATTCATTTGCTTTTAAAAGGAATATTTATTATCACGTATTAAATGTCACGTATTTATACTTCTAAGAACTTTTAAATACATTAAGGGTACATTAAACTTATTATAGTGTTGTGGTATTCCCGTCGGAACTTAAACAGTATAAAATGACAGAAGAGGTAAGTAATATCGAATTTACATTTCATACTGTTGTTAAGTTAAAAACCTTTGGGGTTTTGATGTTGGAATACATTTAGTAAATAAATTAACGAAATCGTTATGAATACGACGCATCTCCTTACATCATTTAAGAAGCATGTGAATGATGGAATTCTTACATGTTGCAGGAGCTTCCGTATCCCAAGTCAGTGTTCTTCATTGTGGTCAATGAGTTCTGCGAAAGATTCTCTTATTATGGCATGAAAAGTAAGATCTTTAAATTCATATCATGAACCTAATCTAAGATAAATGTTTACATGTGATTTCATGTCATGTCGTCCACTATTACCTTTGTCTAGGCATACAAAAGTATAAATTAATTCATGAAACATATTCCAACAAATTTGTGCTCAGTTTAATAGGTTTGGTTAGCATGTGATATACAAAAATCTAGAGTATACATACAACCAGTAACTTTTCATGTTATATTTGATTTTTTAAAACGACATTTTTAAGAAGGACAACTTAAGGTTCCATTGGATGACGCGATTCCTTACAACCCCTGCAAAATAGTGGACTCTCCCAAAACTCCATAAAACCAATGTTGGATCCAAAACTAATTTCATTGAGTAGGGGGTGAAGTGAGAATCACGTCTCCATACAACCTAATGGGAGAAACGGGATTTTTTTAAAAGCTTCATCTCCTATAGATTTCAAAATTTTCTTTTGAAATCGGTCTCTAATTGAATCGAAAAGGTTTCTTCAATAAGTTAGGTAATTTGTTTTTCGATTTTTTCCCCTAAGGCATCAAAACCTCAGAAACACGAGGAAAATTTTCCGGTTTTCCGTACTTATTCCGTTCCTAACTCCTTACAGATTTTCCGATTCTCCCACACATCATCATCACCTCCATTTAAATTTAAGGTGGAAGAGTTCACTTTTGGACGGGGAATTGGGGCGACATGACATATGGACTCGGTAGCATTGATCCAATGGAACCTTATCTATCTTTAAGAGAAAACTCTCAGTTTCTGGTTAATCAAATAATGTCAAACACACATTATACAGAAGAGAACTCTCACTTCGCCGTACAGGCAGATTAATATTCATGAAAGAAGTTCACGCATCTGAATTCTAAGGCATGAATATTCGTGCGCTGCGGTCAATTTATCCATTTTAAGGCCTGTATTTTAAGTACATACGTCATCCAACACTTTTTCTATGAAATAGATTGTTTTGTCAACACTTAATATTAAAACATATGGTAAGGCATTATTAACAATACAGGTTTTTAGTGACTACTGGGGAGAAATTATATTCAATACAGTAATATGTTTAAATATTCAATATAACAGTATATTAACATGCTTGCATTTTTAGCAATTCTATCCATTTACCTTAAAAACGTGCTTGAATACTCACCCGACAAGGCCACCGTGTATTACCACGCATTCAGTGGACTCTGTTACTTCACGTGCCTTTTTGGAGCGATTATTGCAGATTCATTTCTTGGAAAGTTCAGGTTCGACTCCAACAAAATCACTTAAAAAAGAAGCAGTAATATATATTTGTGGAATATTCGTTGCAGAACAATTGTGTACCTTTCAATAGTGTATGTAATAGGAAATCTCACATTATCTTCTGCAGCCACTGGTTTCTTTAACGGTGGCACAGAGTAAGTGTTGATTGTTTGGTTTGTTATAATTGAAATTAATTCTTCCCCGCTTTTTAAATTTTCCGAAACTCTGCAGAATATTTTCATTGCTTGGCCTCCTCCTAATTGCAATTGGAACTGGCGGAATAAAGCCATGTGTCAGTTCCTTCGGTGGAGATCAGTTCAAACTTCCTCAGCAAGCTTTGCAATTGACATCCTTCTTCTCCATCTTCTACTTTTCCATCAACGCTGGAAGTCTCTTGTCAACTGCACTCACGCCAAGTTTAAGAAAAGATTTCAGTTGCTTTGGACAAGACACTTGCTACTCATTAGCATTTTCAGTTCCTGCTGCTCTCATGATTGTCGCTCTAGGTAAAAATTTAGTTTATTTTCAACACAATCTTACACACAAGATAAACATTTATCAATCAGTAAAGTTCATTTATAATTACTATTTGTCTCAATTTAGTCGTTTTTATTGTGGGAAAGCCATGGTACACACAAAGACCAGTTGAAGGAAACATTGTTGCAAAAGTTATTCGGTGTGTCACAGTAAGTACTAAGCTAAACGATTGTTGTTCATGAGTACCTACTAGTGATTATGTATGTGTATAGACATTTGTTCCTCAAGAATACATTACCGATTTTATTTGCAGCACGCCGTGATTCGTAGAGGAGAGCCTAAGAGGAATCACTGGCTGGATAAGGCGGATGATATGTTTGACCAGCAGTTGATTGATGACATAAAAGTTCTTTTAAAAATGCTTGTATTGTTTGTCCCTATTCCACTGTATCACGCTTTGGCAGACCAGCAGGTAACTACGATCCGCTTAAGCCACTTGACTACTGAATTGCAATACTCATTTAGGCTTAAATAAATAAAAACCTATGGACAGGGTTCAAGGTGGACTTTTCAAGCAATCAGGATGGATGGTGAATTTTTTGGATATCAAATTAAACCTGACCAACTTCAAGTAAGAAAGCATGCAACAAGCAGCAATATAATTTTAGTGAGTTTACAAATAAATAATGTTTACATTTCAGATTATAAATCCCGTGTTGATTTTAATTCTAATTCCCATCTTTAACCAATTTATCTATCCTTTCTTCAATAAAATGGGAGTACTTAAATCTCCTTTGCAAAAAATGACCGTTGGAGGCCTTCTTGCTGCACTGGCATTTGTGATATCAGCTCTGCTTGAGCTAAAGTTGGAGGTAAAGTTCTAGTCCAAATATTCTTATTACCTATTTTATTCGATTATAAAATGCTGATTGTGTAAATTCATCCATAGCCTACCTACGAGGTTTTGCTACAAAAAAATCAGTCACACTGGAATTTTATCAACACACTTCCCTGCAACGTGTCTCTTAGCTTTGATGGGAAATTAGGTGGTACTGTTGTCAACTCGTTTGAGAATAAGTTGCTCCAAAAAATTGAAGCTGGCAGTTACAGAGTTTCAATAACTTCTACTGGTCCAATTTGTGGAAATTATTCAAAACTTGAAGAAGTCTTGGAAGCTAAATCTGAAAAAGTACATTCTCAAGCTTCAAATTTCTAAAACCTGAACTATAAAATTTTGAAAGATTTCTGTTATTTTTAAAACTAATTTACGAATTCTGTAGGCTCAGACGTTCTCCTTAGCGGTCAAGAACGACAAATTTCGAATAATTAAAGACAAGACGGAGGATGAATTAATGAAATCTAAAGAAGGAGATCCGAAATTAAAGTAACTACACCTAATTTCTTTAATCCTAAAATATTTTGTTTGTGGCGGCTCTTAATTCATTTTGTATTCAATAACAGGATTATTGTTGTTGGACTTGATGAGTATGTCAATCTCAACGCTACCCTCAAGTTCCGCATGCCAGGCAACAAAGAAGACACAAAACAGATACATTTGGCAACAAATTCATCGAGGGTTTTTGAAATTAAACCTCAAGAGTAGGAGACTTGTAATATAACTATTTCCTCTTCTCTATAAGAAACTCATTTCAAACATTTTTTCGTAGGTATCAACTCTATTTGGAATTTCCAAATGGTCAGGAACCCAACATATCAATCGCAGAATCTATCGCTCCTCGTCTTGGGGGAAATTATATTCTTACTTTGACAAGTCAACTTGGAAAGCCAACTCCAGTTGCTTCCTTGTACACTTTGACAGAGCCCAATTCGGTCCATATGTTGTGGATCTTTCCACAGTACTTCGTGATTACGGTTGCGGAAGTTTTTATTTCTATTTCAGGATTAGAATTTTCATATTCACAGGTAATCAAAAATTTGCATAGGTTAAAGAAACACACGCTGATTTTCAGGCATGAATGTGAGTGACTGTTTGTAGGCTCCAGCGAGTATGAAATCTGTAGTTTCAGCTGCTTGGCTTCTTACTGTGTTCTTTGGAAATTTAATTGTGATCATCGTCGCAGAGTCAATTAAATTCAGCAGTCAGGTACCAACTTCAACTCACTAGTTAATGTTTGCTACGTGAAAAGTCCAGCATTATCATGCTCATTCTTATATGATTTGTAGTCTTACGAGTTCCTTCTGTTTGCGGGCCTCATGGTAGGAGACATGGTCATATTTTCAATACTGGCATACTTCTATAAGCCAACAGAGACAACTCAAAATAAAGATGTGCATGCATAGTCACTGCTTTATGCCGCGAACCTACATCTCAATGTATTTCTGTATCCTCCACAAGAAACGAATGGTTAGTTGCAAACCGATATTCCAGACCCCTACTTACTGCTTATAATTCGTTATTAAAATTTACAAAGACACAATCCGTAGTCTGTTCGTAACACTAACTCACGTTTTTTACGATTCATTGCTCTGCATGTGTTCATGATCATTAATCAAAGATTACATTAAACCTGGTCATGCAATCGCTTGTGCATGCAACATGAAAAACGTGCTAACATCCAAGTAAACCAAAACCACTTGAAGCTCTAGACTATAATTTTCGTGGAAGGCACAAATCAGCAATTCTTCGTGATAAAATAAGGAAGGTGGAGCTTGTACAGCATAATGAATGGAATGATGTTTCCAGGACTTGAACATCCTTCCCTCAATCATCTTTTATCCACCACACAAGACGCATTCTGCATTCAGTTCCTCTAGAACGATTTCGTGCACGTTCAATTGTTTGTTTGCAGCAACAAGCTAACTGGTTAATAAACTTTGTCCTTGAAAGATTTTACTCAATTATCAATCTCTATCCATAATGTTGTTTTAAAAGTGAGAAACTTCTATTCCAATTACTACGTGTGAGAAAATCCAGCGTTTGTTTGTTTCGTTGTGTGTTTCATGCTAAGTAAGAGGAAGTTGAATGGAGTGTGTTTGTTTTTTTTAAATTCTGATATTAGTATAAAGTGTAGGTTCAAAAACAAAGCTTTGGAGTCCGCTCGCAAAGTATTAAATCATGTAATTGTGTTCAAAATATTTGTGTGCATTATTCAACTGAATGAAGTTATACACTTTTGTATATCGTATTAATTAATTAATTGGCTAATATAAATGAGCTGAACATTTACCTTCACTACTTCACTCCGCAGTTCACAAGTGAAAAGTGCAATCAAATAGAATCGCAATTTCAGGCTGCGTGTGCAGCTTCGGCATTCTTTGCGTGATCACTTAAACAGGTTTCTTCACTGAAAAGTAATTTCTTAGAAACGGATTTTAGCCCATACTGCATGGCATAAAATTTTGACAAACAGTGTAGACTTTTGTTGCTACTCGAAATTAGTTAGTCCAAAGATGATACGATCGATAGGTTGCAAAATTTATATTTTAAGCTTAGTTGGCTATATTTCACCTTGAGATGATGCGAATTGTAAAACGAATCAGAATATAGGGATTTGCAGATTCAGCTCGAGAAAGAAATAGCTCGAACTTCGCCATCAATATAAAAATAAAATGAGCCAACTTGGTTTGGCTACAGCAATTAGTATTGAAAATGCTGTACTTAAATCTGAATTCTTAGAAAACGAATACGAAACGAAATTTTCCCTGAATACCAAATTATGCTATATAAACTAACCTCCACACGCTTAAAATATTCCAGAATATTCCAAGTTGAGTTAAAAGATAATCCTCAATAAACTTTTCTTGTGTTTGTGCTAAGGACAAATAAAATGAATAAGATTTTAATCTTCATCGTACTAAGAGCTTGTATTGGTTTAATAAATCCACTGGAGCAAGTTGAGTGTCAAGAAAACCGAAATGCCGATAAAGAAGTTTCCGATGAGACTTTCCATTTCTCATTACAAGACAGCCAATTCAGTAAAGCAGAGGAATCGATTGCAATGATAGGTGTGACAGTGGACTACTCATTCAATGAGTCTCTAAGTGAGGTTGATCATAAGCACAAACTGATCAGTTCCCCAGGATGTCCAAGGTACGTTAAGAGAACTTTTACCCCATTTGAATTCGTTTGGTTCTAATGAAGTAAGTGTCCAATAGATCTGAAAAAGGATTCAAGGTCTCACATTATTTTATATGTACTTCTTTGTAGCGTTTCAGAGAACTGTTACGTTTCGTATAAATAAACTACATAGAAATTCCTCTTTCAATTTTCATGATTCCTTCGAACTAAAATACTGTTTTCTTTATAAGTTCAGGTCGGGACCAAACTTGCTAAACAGTACAAGCCAACTTCACCACTTTCAAAGATCATTTTGGGTTCAAGCACTCTTCAATCCTTCAAATGAGTATACACATAATATGTCGCACTCTTATTTAAGATGTTACCTTGTTGGAACTCAGGGTCCTTGTCCATTCGGAATGAAAATTGGGGCACAGAAAAACTCCATCAGTGGCATTTGTCTGTGTTCATGTTTCTTTAACCGAAACCACAGTAATCAATTTCTAACCGATAAGCAAACTATTTGCCAAGATTCCGGTCAAAGTTTCATAATGATCAACGGGCAATGCTACGAGGAAATGACCCAGGTAATACTCAAACGGAAATTTCATGAAATTCAATTTATCTTTCTAATTCCTGCGACCTATGTAGGGACCCTGTGGAGCAAATCAAGTATTAACAATTGATTTTTTCAGCAGCAACTACACTTGCAAACATGTTGCCGAAATCAAAATTAATCTAGATAAGTCTCTCAATTTTTCTTTTGCAACAAAATTTTCCATAACTACAGTAAGTTTTAGCCTCAGTTATAATTTCAAAGGACAACGACTGGGAAAACATTAAATTTGGCTTTGATTTTCATTAAGGAAAAAGCTGGGCAAACAAATGAACCGCAGAGAATTAACAAGGAAGCTTTAATATCACAGCCGCTAAGAAAAACACATGTTAAAGGTTTTCATAACAGAAGACCACCAACGCGTCTGACTCTATCTCCATATAGAATAATTGATCCAAATGCTACACACTGTGCCAAAAATGGCCAAAAGTACTCCAGTACCTTGAAATCTTGCATTCCAATTTCTACACACAATCTTTCTGGAGTCGTTGGGTAAACCTGTAAGACCTCAGATGTAGCATGGAAGGTGGACGATTAGAAAACGTGCACCCAAGCTATAGAATTGGCAAGGTCAGTTTGGAAGAAGATTAATTTATCTACTCATATCAACTAAAGTTGCTGATTGGATCGTGACACTACACAGAATCCAAAATGTTTAATTCTCATACATATTGAAACCACAAGTAGCCTATTTACAGACGTGCTAACATTGATAAATTACTCAACAAAAGTTTAAAAAGTTTTTTACTTGTTTACAATAAAATTAAAGAATCATCAGGATGCGAACTGAAAGGAACTTTTCTGCTTTTAACGGATTTTTTTGTTATTGTTTAATCATTGAATCCAGCGATTTGACACAGACGAGAGAATGTTGCAAAACTTTCTCATCCTCCTGCAGACAAAGTTTCGAACAGTATGTTACACGTCGGCACTTCCTACAGGCCTTAATCCCTCCCTCTGCTTTTCCGCAGTAACGACACCGTTTTGGGTTACGCAGATGCTCGTGTCTAAAAATTAGGTGAGGGTCGTCTACCCGCAATCCCCGTTTTCTGTCTTTCATTGTCCGGTAATGTGGGTGAATGAGAGTCAGTCGACATCCGTAACCAATTTCCGCCTGTGTCTCCTTCCTCTTAGGATAGTTGTAGACAAACAATCGACATACGTCTCCATTGGCGTCTTCGACAAGAAGACAAATCGACGTCATCAATCCCACGACGGCATCCTCGATAACCTCAACCTTTAGGGCCCTTCCTGTGAAAACTTTGTCTCCATTTTCCGCTTTCAACTCTGTTCTTAGAAAAGCCAATCAATTATTATCATCCTCTAAATTGAGATATATCGCTGCTAAGCCTCGTATGTTAACCCTTTCCTTCTCTATTTATCTTAAAAGGTTAGAGTAATCGCCTGCTGTATTCTATAGTGATTGTCCCACTATTAAACTACAAAGCAGGTATTGTGATCTTAAGCGTGTATTGACTCGTTGTTTTATATTATCATGTCCATTCATCCCTAGATTACCTTTGAAAAAGATTTCTTTTAGTCCAATGAGGTCCACTCCAGCAGATGTTGGAAGCAGTGTCGCTGGCGAAGTCCACGGTCGAAATGTCACCTCCCCAGAATTTTTCAAGCGCAGCCTGTTATCTTGTTGGTAGCGTCTGTGAATTCTAATGGCTTCATTCTTCCCTCCAATTTCTGGTAGTTCCGCTCGCATGTTCTCAGACCGGCTCATGCAATCCACCAAATCCCTCAGGTTGTCTCTAATTTTCTTCAAAACTTTAGCCATACATTCATCAGCTTCCAAATCGGTTTCCACCTGTAGGCGAAACATCTCGGGATTGAATGATTTCTCTATCGCAAGATCCAGGACGTACACCTCCCTTAACAACTTCATATCAATGCTTTCCATGTGAATTGCATAGTGGTACCACATCTGGGCCAGTTTAAATTCTCCTTGCCTCCAATATGCATTTGCAAGGTTTTCCGCACCCCGCACAGTTTTTAAATGGGATGAGAGCTTCCATAAATCCACAGCTTTCGGAAAGTCCTCATGAATTCCATTTTCATAAATAATTGCGATATTGTTGGCAGACATTCCACTTCCAAACTCAACAGCCTTCATGTACCATTTGATTGCCTGCAGAAAAAGAACACCCTGAACATAATATTCTTAACTGAATGCGTTTGATTTGAACGCCACAATACCTCTTCATGGTCAACTGAAACGGCAATTCCAAAGTCATAAGCCATTCCCAATTGATGCCAAGCTTCCATCACTCCAAGATGTCTGAATTTCATACCCGAACCTGGAACGTATTCAACGATCGGAGATTTCTGGGCAGCCTGTTGAATGAGTTGATGACCTTTGAAGACATCTCTTCTAACTCCTTTCCCTTAATGTGTCATCCTTCCCAAGTTGTAAAGTCCTTCTGGATCACCCAAACTTGCTGCTTTAGCGAAGTAGTCTGCAGCCATTTCGAAGTCTTGCGGATGGTCGTCCCGTCCGAAGTAATAGCGATGTGCCATTTGACACAAATGGAGAGGCGTACCTTCAAAGAATTTCTCCAACTCTTTATCTTGCATGAAGCTGCCTATTACAACTTTGCTCTGAGTGTATCTCAATTCCTTCTGTCGCATGATTTCTGGGTCAGTGGCTTCACTTCTGCTCAACTTGTGAATCATCATTTTACAGAATTCAATCGAATCTTTGGTCTTTTCTGTGGAATCTCCAAGATGAACAGCCAAGTGGAAATGAAATAATGCCTTCGGAAACTTCCATGCTTTTTCGTAGGCTTGCCCTAGTCTTGTGTATCCTTTATACCAATTCGGACGAAGAGTTATGCAGCTATTGGCGTCGTCTTTTGCAGCGTCAGGGTCACCAACTTCCAGAAAAGCAGAAGAACGATTGGCGTAAAGAGTTCCAAGCAGCTCTTGAGGAACGTCGTCCCAGTCGATTCCATTGGAATATTCCACAGCTGCTTCAATCAACTCTCCCTTTCGGAAGAGTACATTTCCAGATTCCTTGAAACTTTCAGCTTTCTTCACAGCCTCCGTTGATTCTAATGGTGTCAGATTTCCAATAAAATTCGGAGGTCTCTCAAGAAGGGCATTTTTCATTCCCATTGCAACAAAAATATTTTTAGTCTCGTCCCAAAGTGGTTGAAATATGACAGAGTCCATTTCAATTGTCCCAGCATGGGCCAATTTATTTCTCGTGCTTTTAAGCCACTCCAAATTCTTCCTTGTGAATACGCTGAGGTCAAAGGACTGCAGAACAACTTGAGGATTCTCCTTCTGAAGAACACTGAGGATGTCCACAAGAAGAGACAAGTCCCACAAAAGTGAATTTCCACTCTCTACATTTTTCTTCTGTAACTTTCCTCCTTTTACAACTACGATGACACCCTTGATCCTCATCAGCTTCTGCCCATTTACCTTGTCGTCTTCCCACTTGGCCCCTTCCACCACTCCCCACAACTCGTAGAACACACTTCGAAGGAAGGTTGGAGCTGCCTGGTAGTAAACATAGTGCAGCTGATCAAAGTTATCTCGTCTAGCAGCTTCGTCCACTGGCGAAGTCATGGCAATCACTTCACTGCACTGCCTAGCAGTAACTAACTCATTCCCATTGCGAGACAATAATATGTTCTTTTTCATATGAATCCACTACTCACTTGGTTCGCCTCTGCTTATCTTCACACTTGAGTAATTCGCAGTGTATGTTTTTATGCATGTTTGTGTTTGATAAAAAATCCTATATACTACAGCTTGTGACTTCATGCAGAAGCACGGCTAATTTATATTCTTTACTAAAATGAACGACAATATGCCAATTTTCATTATACAAAGTAAATAATAAGTTATGGCATTAAAACTTCATTAATAAACCTTAAATAGGTAAATGTTCCTCTTGTGCCTTTATGAAAAGCGCATATGCTGCAAATTAAAAGATAATAGAATGCACGTGGAGGAAAAAGGATGTATGATCGTGATAACGACACAAGGTTAAACAACACTTTACTAATATCAATCTGTTATGCGACAAATATGCATAAAAGGGGCAGTTATGATAGTGTCACAAGATGCGCATTCATTTTTTGTTTTATGTATAGGTTGTCATACAAATCCCTGTGTCTCAGTAGCTGATTCATGTGGTTACGTTGCATTTTGTAAAACTACTTATTAAACCAAAGGTTCACTTGACCGCAGCATAAATTAACGGGTTTACCCAATATTATTATTTAGAGTTGGTACATACCTAAAATTTTTAATCTCTGATTAAAATTTGCGTACAGATTCCCTAGTTGTCACTGGACTACCTCAAGCAGCAGCATTGCTCAAATATTCCTTACTTTATTAAAAATAAAAATAAAATAAAATCCCTTACCTACTGTGAAAACTCCAACGATAACGCGAGTACAACGTTAACTAAAGTTCGGCCTGTTTTTTTTATCGAAATCCCGATAAATAAACTATTGATAAAATGCGGTTCCATACAGTCCCTGTTATAATACATTTATATTCACATTAGCTTTTTGCACAAAAACCAATCAGTATGGTTAAGAAGCAACTTCATGCTTTCAAACTGTCAGTCTTCGATGATAAATTAATTGTTTTACTGTCAATGCGAGCCTGTGTATTCAAATATTGTTGCAGATAAATTGGTGCTGACATATCTTATATCCGAAATTACCATTATCTATAATCCGTCTGGCATTGTGGTCCAAGTAATCCTTATCGGGAAGGTAGTAAAGCTTTATTGTTTCATAACATGCTTTAAACGCACACTCAAGCAAACCGAAAACAGCATTGTTTTTGAAATCATGCATGCTACGCATGGTTCATTGTATTAATTATTACTTGAATAATAAAAAACTCGTAGATGTATTTTCACATTTCAGTTGCATTTTTTCTTCTGCACTACTGTTCAATGGTATACAAATATTGAATTTCATAGCTACCAAATGAAATTCTAGTCACACGTTTCCTGATTCTTAGAAGTCCCCATTCAGTAAAAAACCACGCCCAAGAATTTTCAGTTTTTCTCCAATTAGCAAAATGTAGAAACACAGCGATAAATAGGTTAATAAAAAGTAAATTTCTCAGTAATTTTTTTTATTTCTTGATTTCTGTTCAGAGAATATCGCAGATCCTTCTGTTGCATGATTTGGGGGTCAGTTGACTCCCTGGTCTTGATGAGGACAATCTTGGATTGAACATTTATGATTGAAGTGCAGTATAACTAGCTGAATAATATTTTGGCTGATACAAGGTAAATGCATTTTGATTTAGAATAGTTTATTTTATCCCAAATATATGCGTATTATCTAGAAGATATAATTTATAATCTAAAACTGTGAGCAAGAAAACAGAGGGAAGGAGCATGGAATGTTAGAAATATAGTTCTTAACGGACTTCCAAAGTAAAATGTGTTCATTGCATTTATAAGGACTTGAAACACACGAGTGAATGTTCCAGAACTTCAGCGTCCTTCTGGAGACAATCCTTGGAGCAGTACGTCACTCGGCCACACTCATTACAGGTTTCTTTCCCACCATCCACCTTTCCACAGTAGCGACACCGTTTCGGGTTGCGAAGCAGTTCATGTGTGAAGATGAGCTTAGGGTCGTCTATCCGAAGCCCCCATTTCCCATCGATCATTTTTTTGTAATGCGGGTAGATGAGAGTCAGTCGACATCCGTACCCAATTTCATTTTGTGTCTCCTTCCTTTGCGGATAGTTGTACACAAACAGTCGACCTATGTCCCCATTGGCGTCCTCCACGAGGAGAAAAATCGACGGATTTCCCAAAACGGAGTCCTCAAGTCCGAGTATAGTAGGCGGATTGGGCAGAACTGGGTCTTCAATAACCTCAACTTTGAGGACCCTTCCAGTGAACACCTTTCCCTCCTTCTCTTCTTTCATCTCTGTGAACCATAAAATATCATCACTACATCCTAATTTATTTAAACCTGATTTCCCCGTCTAGTTACCTTTGAAGAATATTTCTGTGAGTCCCACGAGGTCGACTCCAGAAGATGTTTGAAAGAACTTGGTTGGTAAAGTCCCAAAAAAACTGTGGCATTGTTCAGGATTTTCCAAACTAGCCCTTTTTTCGTGCTGAAAGCGTCTGTGACTCCGAATGGCTTCCTCTTTCCCCTCAACTTCCTGAACTTTTGCATGAATGCTCCCAAACAAAGTCCTACAGTCAACCAGTCCCTTCAGGTTTTCTCTAATCTTCCTTAGAACCGCAGACATTCTTTAACTCGTTTCCAAATCACTTTTTACCCGAAGGCGGAATGCTTCTGCGTCGAATGACCTTTCCAAAGTGGGATCCCACATGTACAACTCTCTGCGAAACTTCAAGTCAATGCTTCCCATATGAATTGCGTAATGGTACCACTCCTGTGCTAGCTGCAATTTACCGTATCTCCTGTAAGCGATTGCAAGATTCTCAGCACCGCGGACAGTTTTGAAACATGTTGAAAGCTTCCAGAATTCCACAGATTTCGGAAAAAGCTGCGGATCACCGTTGTCATAAATGATGGCCATATTATTTGCAGACATCCCACTTCCAAATTCCACTGCCTTCATGTACCACTTGAGGGCCTGTAGAAAATTAAATCCTGTACATATTGCTTCTGTCTTTAAAGGTTGGAAAACAATAAGTAAATCTCAGTTTGCAACTGGAGCATTATCATATCTACGGGACACATGGGGCTTCCACCTAATTGCCAAACATGGCATGTTTACTTTTAAACAATTTGCATTGAAATTACACTTAAGAAGATTAGTTTATGCATGGTTCCACAGCTATATCAACACATTATTTTTTCAATTAGTTTCGTATGGAAATATGACTAAGCAGTCAGAAGGAACCCACACTAAAAATCCAGTACGGCTAAAGTAGTATTTCGTATTTACTATTATTTCTTAATTGTTACCGAACTAAACCTAATAAGCTTAGAAATTAAATGCGTTACTATAGCTGCAAAATCACGATGAAATAAATTTTGTGTGTCTATTCTAGTGAGGTGAGTTGCCTGGTTTGCAGTTACGTGGAATACCCCTTAGGGGCTGTCCATAAACCTCGTGGTCTTTTGGAGGGGGGGTGGGGGTAAAGGCTCCCTATCTTATCCACGTTAAATTTCCCCATAAGACTAATGCTAAAGGAGGGGGGGTAGGGGTCAAAAGGACCCTATTTCCGAGCCACGAGGTTTATGGACAGCCCCTTAGTCTCCACAGGTGTGTAAAAGCTCAAGATGCTAATGAGCTATTACTCGTATTTTTGATGCTGTGTTTATCCAAACTGTAATACGCCAAATTCCAGAAAGCATTCGATACAACTCCTTACCTTTTTATTGTCGACAGGTACGGCAGTTCCAAACTGATAAGCCATTCCCAATTGGTGCCAAGACTCCATGACCCCAATATGCCTGGACTTGACTCCAGACCCCGGCACGTACTCCACGGTCGGAGACTTTCCTGCCGCTTCCACGAGATACTGGTGACCTTTAAAGACATCTCTTTCTACTCCTTTGCCCTCCTGTGTCATCCCTCCCAAGTTGTAGAGACCCTCCGCATCCCCCATCATTGCTGCTTTGCCGAAAAAATCGGCAGATAATTCGAAATCCTGTCGGCATCCGTCGTTCCCGAAGTAGTAACGACTTCCCATTGTGCATGAATGAAATGACGTCCCCTCAAAGAATTTGTCGTACTGATGCCCTCCGAGGATTGTGGCCAGAAGTTCTTTGCTCTCAGAATACCTTAAATCTTTCTGTTGCATTACGATTTCTGGGTCCGTGACTTCGCTTCTGCTCAACTTAAAACTCATCATTTTGCAGTACTCAATGGAATCCTTCGTTCTCTCTGAAGAGTCACCCAAGTGAACAGCCAAGTGGAAATTAAATGCGGCTTTGGAAAACTTTTGTGCTTTCTCGTAGGCCCTCCCAAGTCTTTCATATCCTCTGAACCAGTTCGGGCGAAGGGTTATGGCGCTTTTGGCATCGTCCTTTGCGGCGTTAAAGTCACCTATTTCCAAGAAGGTGACGGAACGGTTGGCGTAGAGAGTCCCAAGGAGCTCCGCAGGTACGTCGTCCAAGTCGATTCCATGCGAATATTCCACAGTTGCTGCCACAAACTCTTCTTTTTTGAACAGTGTGTTTCCAGTTTCTTTGAAATGTTCAGCTTTCTTCGCACTCTCTGTTGTTTTTGGGAACGTATTCAGACTTCCAGGATTCTTTGCAGGTCTCTGAAACTGATCACTTTTCATCCCCATTGAAGTAAGTATCTTCTGAGTGTCATCCCAAAGAGGCTGAAATGTCAAACTGTCCATTTCAATCGTCCCAGCATGCGCTAATTTGTTCCTTGTGATCTTCAGCCATTCCAAACTCTTCTTCGTGAAGACACTCAGGTCACAAGACTGCAGGACAACTTGAGGATTCTCCTTCTGAAGCAAAATAAGAATGTCTACAAGAAGAGACAAATCCCACAGCAACGAATTTCCACTCTCCACATTTTTCTTCTGCAACTTCCCTCCTTTCACCACTGCCACTAAACCTTTGGCACTCAATAATTTAAGTCCGTTCACCTTGTCGTCCTCCCACTTGGCCCCGTCCACCACACCCCACAACTCGTAGAACACAACACGAAAGAAGTTCGGAGCTGCCTCGTAGTAAACATAATGCAAATGATCGAAATTATCCCGTCGACCTGCTTTTTCCTCTACAGAAGACATGACGATCGTCTGACAGGATAAACTAAACTGTCTCATTCACTAATCTAGACGATCGTTTCTAACTACCCAGATGACTCAACTCTTTTTATATCAGCTAAACTGCAGTGTCACTCAATCCGGCATTGGATTCTATTATAAATATACTCTTGGGGTTTAAAGAGCTTAGAGTTATATTTCAAGCCATAAAGTTCTGTTTACTATTCAAGCATTATGAATTTTATCGTACTTCACTTTTAATTTTTAACTCTGCATGATTGCGTATTAGTAGTTAAGTGAAATGAAAGGCAGCACGCAAATTACACGCTGCATTATATCAGAAAAGACCACTTCGTGCTTTCGTGTCATGAATACCGAAAAGCTCAAATGAATCATCCAATTGAAGAGAGTAATCCGTTTGAAATCATTTGTGTAAGTCTATGAGACTCATCTTGTTTGCAGAGTTTAAATAAATGATAGTGCACGTGGAGGAAAAAAGGATGACTTATTATGACGCAAGGTTGAAAAACAACATTACTTAATCTCTAACTTTTACGCGACGAATAATGTGTGCAGTTAGATTCGTATTATCTGAATCCAACTCCTATTTCGTTTTGCTATAAGTATGCTTATGTCACCAATAAAACAGAACGGCAATCCCTGTAAAACATTTCCAGGAAACAGGGCGTCATATTTACTGTAATACTAGCTGATGAAACTATCAACTAGGGATCGGCGTGCTTCGATTTGCTAGCAAAATTTTGCTTCGTTTTGCTTTAATTCCGAAAATGAAAGCAAACT
>JAQGAC010000528.1:0-23255 GCA_034696585.1 Isotomurus maculatus
TTTTCGTTTGCATTACAATGCAGTAATCTAACACAACTTTGCCTTATTTTTTTTGTATTTGTTTCTTTCCCGTTAGTTTCACTGAACCAATTCAGTTGCAGGTTTTTACCTGCTGATTCACAGTGTGAGTCGTTTAATTTTTAATTAAGTTCATTTTCACAGTACCTTTACACAACAAGTACTTTTTGTAGGAAAAGTTTGCGAAAGTAGGTAATAAAAATACTATATTTAGGGATTTGAAAAGACTACATATATATAATATTAATTATGTACATCGTTATAAAATGATTACTTGATCCCCTCAACTGTGAATGAAGACTTTTCCTGTATCTCAAGTATGTCATTCATTTCAACGTGTCTGATGTGGTATGATCAAAGGAATAAAACCTGTATTATGTGACTTGACTATAATGGTTTATTTTCCATCGTGTGAGTGAAAAATCCATATCAATCTATTCTTGCATCTAATGAGTAAATGATTTTCTTGTTTTTGAATATTTTTATTACAGCATAAAACTTTTACTTGCTAATTGCAAGAGACAATAAGGAGACAACGACAGTCCACCATTTCCACCAGTTACTACGTACATAATGAAGTATCAACATAACGTGATCATTGATCAGTCAATACAATGCTGTTTTCTTATCACAGGTGTGTTTAAGTTACTCATGGCTGGATAACATTAATTAAATTATAGATATTTCTGACTGCTATAAGATGTATTCGCTAGTAGGCATTCGACGTTTAGTAAGATCACGAGAGTCTAAATTCGAAGGAATGTTAGTTGCAATTGCACATAATATTTTTGTAATTTAGCCAGAATCTGTAACAAACTTAACTGTTCTACGTAACGGAGGAAAATGCACGTTCAGACTTATGTTGTTACATTTCAATTAATTTCAGTACAAAATTTTAACATTTGCGATACATACGATGCGAGTCATCCTGAATTAATATACCTTCATTATTTATACCTATCGTCATCATCAGCGGCAGACTCGCTGTGAACTTCGGCCCGTTGTTTTTTCACAGATGCCCATTCCACCAGGAAGAAAGTGAGAGTTCCAACGAAACAAAAGGTTTGTAGGATTGCCAGCTGAGCTCTTAAAGTTATCTGGGAACTGTAGAAAAAAGAAGAAGCTGCTGCAGCGGATTGAGTGAACTTGAACAGAGCAAACGCTGGGGCTGATTCGTCTGGGTAAAGTCCTCCCAGGATTGAATAGATTTGCGTGTTGTAACAAGCGTCTCCAAAGCCTATAGAGTCACAATTAAAGACTGTTTATCGTACTACTGTTAAATACTTTCATCATTAATTGTTGTATTGCTGCAAATCTCTTTACCTAACAAGAATGCACAAAGCATTGCCACTAATACGGATGGCTGGTAAATAAACGAGTGACCATCTGTAGGGCCGAAGGGAGACTTGTCAGGCAGATTTAAGAAGACCAAGAAGAAGGCTAATGTGTGGCATAGGAAACCTGTCAGGACGATGGGATCTCGACCTAAAAGCAAACAGGTTAAATAGGTGACATTCACATGGAACTAATATTTGAAAACTTGGTGCTCATTGTAGATACCATTTTTTATCGTTCTTGATCCCAGTAAACCAAAAATAGCTCCCCCAAGGACTTCTCCTCCTCCAACAAGAATTCCACAAAGTCCTACCAGCCTTTTGGCCTCTGGAAAGTTATTAGTAAATCCCACAGATGAGGAATAAACTCCGCTGAAGAAAGACAGCTCAATTCCAGTGTAAAAGAATGTGAACGCCAGAAGTATCATGTCCTTTGTGAAGAAAAGTTTAACTGCTTTTTTAAAAGCTGACAGGACACTTTCTCTCGGGGGATCCACTCCGACAACAGCCAGTTCGGGATTTTCTTCAGTTCTAAATTATGCATAATATCAAGATTAACGTCCAAAGTATTAACTTAATACAAACTTATACTAATATACTCTTAGTTAGTTCAGTTCCGCTTACTCTGGTGTCCTTAAAAAGAACAAACATATAACTCCAAGTAAACCTACACCAGTAAGAACTGAAAATACGAGAAGTCTTGTTGGTTGATCTATGTCACTTTTGCCTTCGAATTGCCAGAAGACGAACGAGTTTCCGAGGAACATGCTACATAAAGAATTACGTATAAGAAAATTAGCATGTGTAATTGTAGCCAGCCTCGAATTATTTTCATTGATCTCACCTGCTTTGCAAAATAGCCCTAAAAACCCAAAATACATTTTTTTAAACATATAAGAATAATATATATTTTTCTGGAGTATTGATGTTGGACCATTGAATATTTTTACCAGAAGAGGCCGGAATTCCTGGACATGGTTTGCTCTGTTGAGCACATTGTAAGGTAGCTTCCTTGTGCTGTCCATATCACTACGAGGGAATCATGACAGAATAATAGTTGGTTTGTTAAATATGATCAATCTGATGACAACAATAACTTATAGGTTCTAATAAATTACCTGCAGCTCCAAGTCCCAATATAGCTGACATTAAGTACAACAGCCATGTTAATGGATATAAGAAACTCGCTATAAATGCAATATAAAGAACAGCTCCAAATATCATGGAACCCTTCGCCTTCAGAACCGCAACGACTGATGGAGCTATCCAATTTGACAGGGAGAACACTGCGTATATAATTGCAAGCGACGTGTACCCATCTCCAGTGAAAGAAGGGTCGTCTTTGTTAATGGCATCTAAGACTGTTTTCTGTCAAATAGTCAAATCACAAATATCACTCATTAAGGTCTGTCGAATGAGAGGTGGAAACAGTGGATCTTACTTCGATATTCCCCATAGTCTGGAATGCAGTAAAAACCAGCATAAATGAAATACTGAGAAGTAAGACATTTTGAAACTGTCGATCTCCAGGCGCACACATTTTGAATAGAAATTCTAGGCACCGATCTTTGGCAGTGAGAGGTCTCCAATTGAATCGCGTGTCAACTAAATGATACCCTGGTGCAGAAGGGGCACAGAAGCACCACACTAACTCAAAAGGAAGGGCTAAGAGGTACTTTAAAACTTTGCTACAAGAATGTATCAATCTCATCAACTCGAGTTGGATTGTGGAGTAGGAAGAATGTTGTTGGTGAGTATAGTTGGTTGAATTGGTGATTAGAGGTTTACACGTTTCACGTAGTAATTTCACATGATCTCAGTTTCCTTATGGACCTAAGTGCTAAACGGCATCAAGTCTTGATCCGGTGGCAATTGTACCAGAGTCGTCTGTCGATTGTAGCATTGGTGCATTTGATAAGGATAAGAGTTACCACTCCTCCTCATTGTTTACTCGACCTCTTTGCTCAAAATCTGCTTTGGATTTGTAATGCTCATGTGAAGGATTGTATAACCTGGGAGGAATTGTTTTGATTCGACACATTCAACATTGACAGAAACTGTAAAAGAATAAACAAACGGACACAATTAAACATTGTAAGTTCAATCGATTTTACTTTCCTGTTCAATACGAATTCAGACTAACAACTAGATCACTCGTGTTTTAATTGTTAAAAAATAAAATTTAATCGAGAACAGTGAACTTGATAGTTTGCTACTGAAAATACAGATAACATAATTTCGAGTCTCATATATGAGTCATTTGAGTAAAGATGTTTAACTTACTGTATTAATAGCAGACAAATTGTTGATATCAAATCTAGGTGGAAGAGATAGAGCAATACTGTTGATAATAAGTCGTAGAACACAAATTACTAGCAGAATCTGAGCTATCAGTCTGGGATTGTACGACTATAAGTAAACAGTTCACCAACCCAAGCAGGAGTTCATTCTTGGTTTATTTGCTATATACATTGCGTACCTCTCACAGTCTCATGTGTCATAGTCCACAGCTATTCTGCCATGAAACTTTCGCTAGATATGGGTTCGTGAGGAGGAATGTAATGCCAAATCTCTTCTACAGAAGTTGGAAGTATTACCACTTTGTTCGCTTCGAATTGACGAACTCAGCTTATAATAATCCACCCATATTATTTTGCAAAATAATATTCAACCACACACTTCACAATTCATGAGTAGCAGTCAATGATGAGCTATTTATGTCTCCACAACTCCGCACATCCTCAGCTAAATCCGGAGTGGGATAGATCATTATGAAAATACAGACTCAATATATTATGAGCTGCTTGCACGTGAACGATAGCTTGTCCATGTAGCTAATTTGCATTGCTCATAATTTGTATTGGTGTTGGATGAAGTGAGTGGTACTTTCATTTAAAAAATTGCTGGAAGAGATTGCCCTCCAGCCAAAAGAACCGTTTAACATCATCCAGAGCAGCTTACTTTTCTTTTTGCAACCTTCAACCCACCATCGTGGTTTATTTATTACCTCGAACTTGACAGTATGAAATCTGTATGATATACCTTCTCGTACACCAAATCCCATTTGATTGCTGCTGGATGGACTGAGTTTATCAAACGGGTTTTACTTTTTTCGATAAAATCAAATGTGCCTGCGTCATACTAGAGCATAGGATTTAAGGCAGGCCGACTGGAGTACCTTTAGTTCAAGTTCCAGACAATATCAAGACAGTTGGGTGAATCAGATTCATCCTTGTCGTTTACCGGTCTATTGAACTGATGACCCTGAAGTTTTTCGCTCGCAGAGAGAGATTTTGCCCAAGAAGGTTTAAAGTGAATTGGCATCTTTGTGAACATACATCCCATAATGCCATAAACACAGTAATTACCCGAGTTAACAGTTAAAAACTGTTCAAATTCATTTCATTTTCCATATGTTGAGGTTATCTTCTTTTGTACATTAATGCCAAGTGAGCGATCACTTTTCCATTGAGTAAAGTATTTAATTGGGTTTGATATGATCACAGTTTAAGAAAGTTAATACTTTTATTACATGTACTGTACGGTTCACAAAATACTTCCATGCTGGGCACACAGACGCAAAGTTAGTTACATCACATCACATCAATATCAATCACAAGACACGGCAAAGTGTGACTCAACGATACAGGAATACATATAAAATTATGATGTTTTCTATTAACTGCATTGAGAAGTATTTGTAAACTGATTTCGATCCAGCAAAGTTTTCAAATCTTGCAGTTCTCAATAATTAGGATATAAACTTAAGTTGGCATTGATGAAGATTGGATTTATGCCTGTACAGCTTCATGGGTTTTGGTGTTGACACCAATCGCTTCACTGACGCCAGCGTCAGATTCATTCTCGTTTAATTCAAGGCTCTCCTTAGCCATTGCAGCCTCAGCTTCTTCCTTTGCTGCAGCTGCTTCCCTTGCAGCGTTTTCCGCAGCTTTTATGAAGACTCGGTATTCGCAAGGTGTCATCATGCCCCTGGAATACATTAATATTATGTTTAATAGATTTATGACCTGAAGGCTGATATATTTCCAAGTAAAGTAGTTTAACTAACCTGAGAATCGTGTCTAACTTGACAGAGAGCCCGGTCTTCATCATCTTATCATAAATCTTGAGACACTCTTCGCGTTTCTTGGAATTCTGGAACAAAGTCTCAGTCTTACTTGGAACTGGTTCTTCATCTTGATCTTGAGTCTTCCATCCAAACTCCTTATTAGAAAAGCCCAAAAGAAGTCCCTCGTCCAACGAGAAACTTTGTCTGTGAAGACTCTTCCTAGCAGCGATGTGTTCGTTCACGGATCCCGTGGCGTCCTTGTTCATGGTACCTTCTTCCTTACCATCAGCTTCACTGCTTTCTCCGTCCTCTTCTCCAGGGTTTCCAGAAGTGACTTGCTTTCCCACGACCTGCCCGGGTTTTACTCCGTTCAATGGTTGTGACCTTGATCAAAGAGATTGAATTGTGTACTAAGGAACATGATAATGTTGTCATGCATTGTGTGAGCGAGTTTCCATCAAATAGAGGCATTGATGTGTGTGTGTCTTAGTTCATGACTTTTCTTCCTTAACTATTCTTCGATAGCACTGTACGTTTTGTCTGCCTCACGTTTCCTGACCAGACCAATTTGCATCAAGCAAAAGACTTGCCAAAAAGTGATGGGTTAATACAAAGTGATCAATACGAACACAGCTTTTACTACGGCTGTTCTATGGCTTTTCTATTATATCAATACACGAATGCATGTGTGTGTCGTGTGTGTGCATTCAAGCTTCAACTTGTGAGTGAATGGTTGAGTTTAAGTACCAAATTCCGTGACTTCTGTGCTCAGCACACATCAATTTCATGAAGTGAGGGAACTAATTTAAAGTAAATTCACCCAAGAGAAAGTTAAACTCATGAATTGCAAATTATATAATCACCTTTTTTAGTTCCACACAAGCCACCGAGGGTTAAAGTCCGTAGGTGACATTTCAATGTTAAATTAAAGCTAGCGTTTCCGTTGCAAGCAACTAATAGATTCCCAAATTTAATTTGTGCATCGTAAATCGCTTTCCTCCTGATTTATAAAGTGGGCAATTTAAGGCTAGGATATTTGTTATTGGAATAATAGTGTTTCCCTATTCCATGACACCTTCATCCTTCATGTGACAAATTGTGATTTTAGACTCCCTCAAAATGATAAACACGGAAATATGACATTCTAACAAATGACATTTTTGACAATGAGCCATTCTAGCCGAGATATCTGCCTCTTTCTACTCGCTATTTGATCGACTAGAATAAATCCACAACAAACAATGATGACCATGAATGCCTCAGCAAATGTACGGCGTACGTACAGCAGCAATATCTCATTGAAACTACGCTCATTACAATGAATATTAAATCAACGCTGAGGGGACAGAATGAGATGAGAGAAATGACAGTTTCAGATCAGTCAACGTAGACAGTAGTAGAGCAAATAAATTACGACATGACATGCTACGGTTCACTATACTCTGTGTGTGAGTTTAGTGTCGAAAACTACTGACATCAACGCAGCACAAGGCACAAATGCATGAGAACAGAATAGAAATTCATCTTAGCAGCTATTTCAGTAATTGCCTTGTCTGTCATAAAATCACCAATATTTTCTCTAGAAATTCCCAAAATTTACAATTAGAGTCCCTTACGCTTTGAGTGGTTGTCTCTTGTGGCTTGTCGTGGGACCGCTGCCGCTGCTAAGCATCGTAATCAACCCAGATTTCTTTGATTTTTCGCCAGGAGGTCCGTGTGGATTATTATTAGAACTCGGCGCAGTCTTTGGCCTTCCAAGGACACCCCACTTCTTCTGGAAATGACTCGAAGACTGATTGATTTCAATCAGAGCTTTCTTAATAAGAATCTTTCTGTTCTTTGAAGCCTGATTTTTATTACTTCCATTATTAGTACACTCGCTAATGACACTCTCAATCTTGTCATTTTCCTTCGTGTTTGGTTTCGCCGCAGTCCTACAACCAACAGTAGAGGTTTTGATGGATGGGCTTGGAGATCTATTTGTGGTAGAAATCTGGGAATTTAACGACCTCGCTCTTTGAGAATGACTGGTTATTATTGCTTGTGCACCATCGGCTTTCCCAGGAGGAGTCTTTGAAGACCTAGACGACAGTGTTACAGCAGTCTTAGGTCGTGCACTTTTGTTCTCAATCTTAGAAGAATTCCCATTACCATTAGCCTCATTTTCGTGGTCTCCAGGTGTTTTATAGAGTTCCTTTTCACATGAGATTGAAACAGATTTCCTCAAAGGAGGTCTTTTTGTTACTTGGGAAGTCACTGTGTTACTTGAACCAAACGCTCCAAGACTTTCTTTGACTTTTAAATTACTCGAGCAGTGCAAGTTACCGTTAAGTCCCATTCCATTTGACATTTGTTCTGGGCCAAATTTCTCTCCTGGAGAAAGTAATCCCCCATTTTGCGTTGTTTTTGCTCCTGTGAAATCGACTACCCTGGAGCCTTCCGCTTGTGACCCAGTAGCATTTTTTGTAGTGGTACGGCTGTTATCGTGGAATATTTTTTCCTCATTATTTTCTCCCACGGACTTATTTTCCCTTGTCTCATGTGGTGCAGGTTGACCAAGGGGAGAAGCATTCCGTAGGATGGATGCTTTGTCCTCTAAACCAATATTTGAACGCACTGCTGCTGCTGCAGCTGCTGAGAGGGTTTGAAAGCCAGGTCCATTATTATTAAACGCGTGCAAGGTTACATTGTTTCCATCAGCAAGATGATTCTTGTTTGCATTCATAGGATTCCCATTTATATCTTGAGTGTCCTTGACCGTAGTATTGTTATTTGAAGTCTGAGAAAGAAGATCGCTTTCTTTTATTAATGGCGTGGGATTACCAGCTCTTGTGTTTGTGGTCAAATGGGTATTCTGAGAGATGAAGGCAGCCGCAGGGGTTAAATCGATAAAACTTTTATTCTGATTTTGCATGTTCTTCAACATGATAGCCACTTTTTCAATTTCACATTGAATCTCCAGGTTGTCAATAGGGCTTATTTGGGATATCATTGTGGATACCTCCGGGGCAGGTTGAAAAAACAAAGGTTTACGGGAAGTGTCTCTGTAAACTGAAGATTTGGGATTTGGTGTGAACGCTGCTGGTGGTGAATAAGTCGCTTTGATATTTGAAGTAAAGTCTGTGTCGCAATCGGATCCTTCACCTTCTCCGTAATCGAAAGATTCTGCTGTAGAATGAATGGACACAGATTTTTGAAATTTTGATCGACGCTCTGATAAGCTCAGATTCTTTCCTGATTTTTGGGTCCAAGGAGCAACTTTAGATCCAACTGGAGGTGGATTAGCTGCTTGTCTACTTCCAGACGCTGCTGTTGTTGGTCTCCGTATTTTAACTGCTTCGGGTTCTATAAGAGAAATACTCATCAGTTAGTACTTTTTGAAAGTAAAAAGTTTCCAATCCCATTTCTGAAAACAAAATGAATAATTACCGTGTTTTATAGGAGTCGTCACGTTAGATTCCTTGTTGCGTAAAATCTGTTCGTCGAAACTAATAGTCTTCCTCATTCTCGCCCTTCTTGATTCTAAACCTTGTGAAACTGAGGAACTGCTTTCGTTGTTTCGGCCATCCATCCTGGAAGGACTTTCCCCACCAACTGGCATATTATGTATTGGAGACTCGCCTTCATTGATTCCATTCCCAGAAGATGTATAGCTACTACTATTAGTGTTGGTACGATTAGTTGATGATTCATCTATTGTTGTTCTGAGTGCATTGTCATCAGTTCCAATAACACTTAATAACGGGAGAGTGGTTGGAGTACGACAATAACTTTCCCCGTCGTTTAACACGCTTTCTCTTTCCTTCAAGTTTTCTGCTTCCTCATCATAATCGATGCATGCGTGTGTGTTCGCTTGTTCACGGTTGCTCTGAATATCGGGACTGTCACCAGGTAAAGACAATGATGATGGGGAACCACAACCACCACCACCGCTGCTGATACTACAGCTACCACTTTCAGATGAGTTTACGGAAGTAGTCCAACCACCACCCGATGAATTGCCTTCACTACCAGCAGAAGAAAGTAGAGGACACATGTCGTTCGCACTTCTTTTAATGGCAGTGGAATAGACTTTCTCTGGAACGGGAGAACTTTCCCTGGTCGACTGAGGTTCCTCGAACGGAGAGTAACAACTTTGGAAACTCTCCTCCCAGCTCATATTATTCAAATCAATTTTAATCACACGTTGAATTTCCGTATTACCGTCGGTAGGGTTGTCTCCTATGGACTTTTCCCTTGCGTGACGATGCCTGTCTTCATCCATTGAGGACAAACTTGAGCTTCGAAGGAGGCTACCCGACTTATTCCATTTCTTTTGTTTCTCCACGGGTATTTTCTTTGTTACGAGACTTACATTATTACATCCGTTTGTATTCTTTCCTATTGCCATTAGACTTTTACTTCCTCCTTCCGTTTCTTCGGCTAGCGATCCAGTCAAATCCAAACTGTTTCCTCGTCTCAGTCTAACAGATATTTTTCGTTGAGGTTCGTTTGTCTCATCTTCTGAGATATCGAGCGACTTTGATGATCCCAGGTGGCCTAGTTTTTTACGGGAACCTGTACCAAATGGATGTGCTGATTTGGACCGAGATGCATGAGGCATTGTACCATGAGACTTAGAGTTCCTGAAACATGCGTGAAATCATAAGGTGACTTACTTGTGTGGTAGTATTGGTAGTGTGTGGACTAAATTGAATCTGCAAACTAATCGACAAAACAGTTAACTTACCTTTGACTAGAACCAGATTGACGTGAATGGACGGTAAACTTTTTGGGAATGAGTCCGTAGTACTTGTTTATCATTTGAATATCGGGCACTTTCGACTTGTTTGCAGAGCCATCATGATTATTATTACCACCGGTCGATGCATTAAAGCTCTTGTCTTTGGTGTACAATTGATTTGTGTGGTTCTCTTTGCTTCCATTGGAGTGGAAAGGCTTTCCACTGGAAAGAAGCCTCTCTGACACGTTGTTGAAGTTGGGAAGGTCTTTAGTCAAGTCCAGGAGACTCTTAGAGTTTGGATGGATGATTGGCATATGATAACTTGTTATTTGATTATGTTTGTTAGGATGGGAATTACGGAGTCCTGCTCCTTTCCACCCAGACAAGTCTCCAACTTCCAGGAAACCTTTAATATGAAGTTTACTCTTGTGATTGGCACTTACTACTTTCCGAGGTTTATTGGGTACAAGGTAATCTTGTGGAGAAGTGAGCGACTGAACCTCGAGTGGCAATATGGACCCGAAATTCATGTTTACTTTAATGGGTTTCCTCTATACTTTATTGAGCTTTCCGTACTTTCACAAAGCAGTGAATTAGCCACAAGTGCTGCGAAAATTATCCTTGAGATTCGAAATAAATCATCGTATGTTTTTAAAGGAAGAAGATGTTAGTTTGGACCGAGTGTTTGACTGAGTGAAAGCAGTGGGTGAGTGTTCAGTGTAGGTAAAAGTAAGAAAGGATACAAATGACAATGCAATGCGTGAACTAAAGGGATGTGAGAGTTGGACTGACTCGTGGCAGGATACCCGTGTCAGTTTTATCCCCGTTTACCCCACACAACTATACACCGTGGAATGGGAAAAGGTCTACTTCCTTGTGAAAACACAAGCTCATGTCTTCCCACGAGTAAAGAAAGAAAACTGGAGGAATATCGATAGTGAAAAGAAAGCAAAATAACAAAAAGGTAAAAGTCAAGATAACATGTCTAGTCGCTAACCCTGTGTGTACTTTTAAGAAGGTGAGAAAGGTGTTTCTTCCTGCGAATTCCTGTACAATGAGACTTATACATTCTTTATGATGTAATGAACGAGGTTAGGGACTGGATTAATGTCGCGATGTCGAGATGTGTACAGACTTGTATTTAGGACAGCAAACGACAAGGAATTGTCATGCAAGTGTAAAAATGAATCTGTACAGTTGAAAGACTAAATTACACGAGATATAGAAGATATAAAAACCACTTTTCATCTTGTGAGCGTACAATTGCATGCCTACTTCTGGGATTCATAAAAAAATGTGTTTCTGTTATTGCGTCTTCGTAAAATCGAATTCGACATTCAACATTGGAACCTAGACATTCGTGCGTTGAGTATAAAACCACCACGCATCCCACGCATTTATCATAATGAATTAAATTGGCTCTGGTTGTGAGTATCATATACTTGGAAGTTGAAATTGGATGGTTGGATTGGAAGTTTGGTCTTGCAACATTAGTTGGAATGGAACAGCTTTCTATTCGATTGCTTGTGGGGAGTTGATTAGTCGATAAAATTGTCATAGGAACTCTCCTCCTGTCCAACAACTATTCCGTGTGGGGCCATTATTGTTCCTCTCCTGTACTTTTGATGTACATGAAATAAGTAGTGAAATGTGGTTTGATGAAAACTGTTGGCTCTACTACAATAATGATGATGATCGAAAAAGTGAATCCAAATACAATAAACTTTATATCCCATGATAAGATGATGTATTTCCTGTTCACAAACAGTTCAGATGTCACAAGACAATGCAAGTCATCTAGACATTTTGATGAGCTCAAGCAATTAGCGCACGCAATAAAATGTTATTGGCAAAAGATTCTACGTTGAAGATGTAAACTTATTGCTTATGGTGGAGAATCGCGTGCGAATTCAGTAGGCATGTCCGTCAGAATTCCTCATTTCCAGCAACGTATCTGCCTAATTAATCTGTAGCTTAATATAATGAGTGTGCGAGGTATATAAATACTTGAGAAAATAGTTCGTAATATGCAATTATTCCTGTACATGAAAAGATAATAGGATCCGCATTGAAATTAATTTATTAGTGTTGCTACTATTAAGTTTGGGGGAAGTCGAGATTTCGTTGTGCTTACGGTTTATTTCCATCTATTTTAATAGATTATTAATCTAGTCAAGACACTTGAAATGGAGATAATAATAATACTGAATTTAGTGATTCTTGAAATCCTTGTAAGATGAATAACTTTTTTTTAATAAGATCTAAACTAACAGTAGGTACCTTTGATTCCCTGCAGCTATGCAGTAGTGCATTGGCTCTCCCAACTGAATCATCTTCTCAAGTAGACTCTGGACTTAACGTGCGACTGAACATAGTAAGTAATGGAACAGTTATAGGGCCTAATTGCAAAGGGGAAGAAGTAAATGCAACAATGATGATCGATGCAGTGGAAACTTGCGCAATGGATAGCGAAATGGACAAAGTAGCGAATGGGACTGACAAAACTGAAGTCACTGCAACCAGATCTTTGGTAAGATAGTCTTAATCGTTAGCTGCATTAGACAGTTTAATGTGTTAACATGTATTTTCAGTGCTCCACCGCTTGCATATGGAAAAAATTAGGATTGGTAGCGTAATCAGACTTATTAAACTAAGCACATTTCCTGCACAAATGATGATCTTAAAGATTTTCAGGTTGGAGAGGACATGATGTTCACGCAAGACGTCACGCCATTCGTCATTGGAACATTTCCTCCAATTTCACAACCAGAGATTATGGATGCAATGACCAAATGTGCTGCTGACAACAGTAAGACAAAAATAAGAATCCCAAACTTGATTTTTCTAAAGTTCAGCCATTCTCATTCCAACGGGAGACGTAGTCACAAATGCTCATATTTCTTACGTAACGGCTTTTAGAATGCAACACACAATGCAAAGATTCTTAATCTCCACACGTGTGTGTGCAAGGAACGGCAGTAGCCTGTTTTTCATGTTGAAGTTATGACTGAAAATCTTGTTTTTAGAGTGGCCTGTATCGATGGCTGATAATTGCAATAGCTATGGATCAATGAGGAAATGCATGATGGATGCAGTCGTCGAGGTAGATTTTGTGATATTCATTCGACATAATAATTGCTAAAGAGTTACAAAAACACAATAACAACGAATGTTGTTATTTTTTTGTAATAATATTTTCCTCAGAATTGCCATTTTTATTATGACTAGATCTGCAGAGGAAGCGGCTAGCCCAATAGAAAAGAAGACTCCTAGATTGACTAGAGATACTTTTCATTTGAGTCTTCAGCAGGTAATTAGCTGGTATTGTAAAACAGACAGAATAAGAAACATGTACCTATCAACCTGTCATAAAACTGCCACAGAATTCTTGGATCATCAGTACGTGTTATTTATTTGAAATTAATATTTTCAAGTTTTGATAACTTCTTATCCAACTTTTAAAATCCAAATGTAAGCTTATGAAATGCAGTGAAGCTTTTGTGTGTGGATTTTAACTTCTAAATCAATATATTCAACTACTATCGGAATAAAATATTTACTGGTTTTTCTATCTCTGCATGAGTCTTTTCTGAATCTTTGATCTCTACTGCGCACCATAATATTACACAATCCAATTTCGCTTCGCAATCGCAATTACTGCATTCTTCAAGTTCTCTGGTAATGAACGACGTACTCTGTCAAATGATTATTGTCGTCATTTAGGTATTTAAAAGGCCTTTAATTTTCTTGCAATTTTTCCGGCATCCTTGCTGATTATTATTATCTCCTCAATCCTTTCTTGTATATTATTGACCAACTTAAATCCACACCTCTATTGTCTCTCACCTTAATAGAAATTCGTTTGCTCAATGGATTTTATATGTGCGAAATTAACCAAATAATCAAAATTTAATCGATATGATTAACGTTACATAATAAAAGCACACGCACTATTGATCTGATACGACTTCATTAGTGATTTTGGCAAGCGTAGCTCACCATAACATTGGCATTAGGTAATTGATGCACAGCAGCTAAGAATTACAAACTGAACTTGATTTTCAAGTTTGTTGTGCACTCACTGTGACTTCTGACTGTCGTCTCTAAATTAAATGATCGAATAATTAAACATTTTTGAAGTTAATTTAGTTAAAAATTCAAATGATTATTGTGTTAGGAGTACCCAAGTGCCACACAATTTTGTACGATGATTATGAGCGTAGCTCTTCAGTGAAAGCACATGTTGTTTTAACAAGCTCATGATGACAACTTCCGGTTGATCGATAACACTTCCCTTTCATTAACAATAAGCAAGAGGAATATTTTATTTGTGATTTTAATTCACTTCCGATCATTGTCATTAACAAAAGGAAGTAAGGAAACGTAAGAGAAAGATCCAAGAGTATATAAATATAGAAGCCACCTCAGATTTAAAATCAATATTCTCTCAGTTCTTTACGAATAAAGTTGTCACATTCGATTTGTCTGTCGCTACTCGCTAAGTGTTCGACGATGGCATTCAAAGCTTTTCCAAGTATCCTCATCCTTGTTGTATTGCTCCTGGCCATACTCCAGAAATCTCTTGCTTCGTACGTCTTCGAACGCCAAACTAGAGACCAATATCACGGATGGCAGGGATGGTGCAAGATGCAAGCTGACTGTTGGGTCGGGGACTTTTGTGTGTCTGGAAGATGCGTTTGAAAAGGTAATCAAAATTAAAATGCTTCATGCTACTTCAATGTAATTTTTACACTCATTAATAAAATATTTGTATATTCAGGTTACAAGTGTGTTTTCTTCAAACTGCAGATACGTGAAAGATGAACTATTAACTATTCGAGGAATGCAGGAATACCAGTACAAATTATTCCTGAGACTGATCTCCATGTTGTTTTGATGCAAAATTGCAAATAAGTGTTAATGTTTTAGAATAAATATTTTTGAACTTCAAAGAAAGATTGGATATGCTTACCAGACTGATTTCAATCTCACTCTTGGAACACAAATAACATTCAAGTTTCTAAGTTTAATGCAGTGTTATAAGAGATTTATTAACTTTGTTGTGTGTCTCAATGTCAATCAAAGTCAAAGTCATACCGCACCAGCTACAGTAATACAAAGCATCTACTTGCAACACTTAATTACAATAAATTCAAAGTAATAATTTTCAACACATTGTCATCGGCAGTCTGAAGTCTCTCAATCAGCGATAAGTCGTTCGTTGATGTGGATTTCGTAAGACCCATCAACCAGTAGAACCACTGTCATTAAAGTTGCTTCATAGTTTCACAGTTAACTGGAAAATGCTGAAAGTTGAAAGCTCATGTAAATATTTGTTCAGCATGATACGAATAGGCAACTAATGAAAACTTCATTATAACAGTCAATTAATGCATGACAGTCGTTCCTCTAAAACCCAAATAGCGAAATAGGTGTACTCCATACTAAGTAATTCAAATATTGCTCTACATAAACACATTGCTTTAGTTTCAGAAAACTGCATTGCTGTATAGTAAAGTAATCCCAATAGTGATGAAGACAAACAAGTAAGCGTGATCTAAAGCAGATTGCCACTTACTGTCTTTTCAGCAATTTTACGCAATAACAAGTACTTTTAACAAGTAATTTTACCATGTTTTCATGATGCATCCATAATCCATACAAACTTCAAATTAACTGAATGTAGTATTGCATCTATTTAATGTGGTATTGTTGCAGCACGTAGCGAGTCACAGCATCGCATTAGATGTCAAATACCCAATAAACTAACAATAAAGTGATAATTGTGACAAGACTTATTAAGCGTCTCGTATGAGTCCAACTAGAGACGATGATGATGATGAATGATCATATTATACTGTGAAGGTGATTGCCTATTCCCTTCGTCGACAATCTTCCGCGTGTTCTTTGCTCTTTGCAGTGACCTGTTTTGACAATTAAGTAAATGCAATGAGTGTGTATTCTACTATTTCATTTTGATTACTTAATCACTGGTTGGAAACCTATATATTGATCCTCAAAATACAGCATTCTCGCCCATTTTCATTCTAATCGTGTAGACGCTATCAGAAAGGAGGCGCTCTTAATGATAAGCTGTGTCTATTAATCAGTATGTGTTAAGGAAATCCAGATTAAATTGACTTTTAATTGCACTCTCCTCTGAAGTCATTATGCAGAGTCATTTGGTTTTTCTACTTGTGCTACTCTCTGTGATCTTCTTTATTCTTCTGGATCTCGTTGGAGGCATTAATCCTTATCGATCCACATACAAGTTTTACTGTAACTCTCAAGCTGACTGTCTTGTTGGCGATCTCTGCGTGTCCGGACGTTGCATATGAAATCCAGAATTTCTAAGGTAAGACCCTCCAGATCAAATTCTTATACAAGAGAAGACTGATCATCGTAGTGAGTCTGAAAACGGATTATGTATATTTTCAGAAAATCTCTGAAAATTGTGACACACGAAAGTGATTATCAAAGACAAACTAACTAAAATTGCTACACAAGAAGTTCTTCAGGTGGTTATGATTAGCTTTGAATTCGTCAAATGTCAGCGATTAAAACTTTCATTTACTCTACACACCAAACCATCCATCCCGCATGGATATCTTTCCACTCCTCAAAGTCTTCTTTAGGAAATTCGTGCAAACTTTTCTGAAAGAAACTTTCAAAATTTTTCTCCGGAAGGCAATAAAGAAGCGGATGAAAAAGAACAATGCGTCGAAAGAAGATCAAAAGGCTGCTACTTCCCTTATCGATATCATATAAGACGAATGAATGAAGAAAGTCTTCGAATCAAATCTCATACACAACTCGTTGCCCATATTAAAACATGTGATACTCCTTAAGCACTAAACTGGACACGTTAAGTTAATGTTAAACGATAAGCAGCGGAGGACGAAACAACATGATCTATTATCATGTACCGTTCACCTGGATTGCTTTTACTGCATGCCTGTCGATCATTCGTCTTCCAGTTGTTCCTGCCTTGTACAAATCTTTAGTGGGTATTTTACAAATAACTTTAAAATTTTATTTGACATCGTGACTGAAGGTTATCGTTCAAAGACCATGAAAAGTAGTAAAATTATGAAATAAAACATGAATTCTTTCAACGAAGCGTCTTTTTTACAGTCTTGTGTTCGCATTTCGCCCAGAGTTGTTATTGCATTTGCTCAAAAAGTCTCCGCGGGACAGCATTTGTTCACATTTCGCTGATAGTAAATTTCAGAGTTGCAGTCGAATTAGACTTCCGACTAAGCGATTAATATGTCGAATTATTCAGTTTGCCGACTGCTCTGTCCTTCATTCTCGACCACAGGGGCTTCTTCTCTTGGAATTTTACTGCACAAGTCATTTCTTAACTCTGCTTCTAGTCAAGTAACCAGAACTTCTTGGAATTGTCCCTTGTTGAGACGATTCTCTTCTACTTCAAATGATCAACCGAAGACTCCAGTTGTACCTAAAACCTTCAGAATTGCAGATGTCTTTAACTCCGCAATGTCGCTTCCCAAGGATGAACTACGAGACGCTGCAGCTGCAGGAAGGATCGACCTTTCCAAATGGACGGCGATTTACAAGTTCCCCAACATTAGGATGGCCGGAATCGTCCAGCGACTTAAGTTGTACCAAACAGCTTTCACATGTCTCCTCGCTGTACCGACAGCTGTGGGTTGTTTTATTCACGGAATTGTGGGAGAGGAGGTCGTCATCTTCACTTCTGCAGTTTGTGGAGTTGCCTGTAAATATTATTTTTCTCATTAGCAAAAGTGATTGTCTAATTGACTAATTGACTTTTATCTTTGGGAACTGCAGGTGTCATGCTGTACGTGATGGGAAGCTTCTTCTCAAGACTTATAGGATTCATTTATATTTCTAAGGAAGATCCTGAAGCAGTTAGAATAGCACACATGACTTTCTGGGGGAAAAGGAAAGACGAGTATTATCGGAGGAGCGAAATTATTCCCTTCTCCGAACTTCCTGATGATGTACGGGATATTTACATTCAAGTCAAGTTTTACGATCAGCCTAAAAGTACTTTGTATCTGAGTCTTAAATACGGAAATGTGATAGATAAAGACAAGTTTGAAGAAGTGTTTGGAGGGATTCCCGAGTTAATTGTTACTGAAAGGAAGGGAAGTAAAAGATCGTGAGTTGGAGGGTTAGATTATAGAAACCTGAAAGATAATTATTTACAGAATAAATGAGTAGAAACAATAATAAAATCTTTTGTAAGTATTTATTCATCTGCTGTAGCGATGTGTTTCCAAAACAGGCTTGAAGATATGAGACTATATATAGTTTTTTTAGTATATAGCTTCTTCGTTCATATTGCATATTTCAAATAACTGATACTGATTCACTCTCATACATGTATATCTTCTCTTACAAAATACTCATCCTTAGTACAATCAGTTCTTTAGAAATTAAATGATTGAAAAGAATATAAATTTTTCTAATCGTACTTCTTTTATATTATAATCTGTAATTATAATAGGTACGACGAATTGGGAGAAGCCTATTACTCAATTAAAACGTATTTATCAGGTTGTTGTACATTGAGCCTGGCTTGGGGCACGCTTTCGATTTAATAGCATTATGCTAAATATATTTGAAGATTCAATACGTAAGTGAAATTGAATTTGAATTTCTTTAGATGGTGTATGTATAGTATTATTGCTTCTTACGTGCTATACAAGTTAGGATATTTGTTAGAATAAAGACTTAATTTCTCATCAGTATTTTCGAGAAGCCGAGAAAACCGGTCTCTTTGATTTAACAGAGCACGAAAGATATTAAGTCAAAATTATCTTGTGCTTTTCTATGTATTTCTGACGAGCGTTGGCGATCATGATGCGCTTTCTTTCTTGAAATGACGTCATTCTTACAGTCGCAGACTTGGGAAATGTGGAAGGAGGAGGTAATCCTCCTGAAGGGCAGCTTTGTCTGAGGCTTTCCAAAGTTGCATCCACAGATCCTGTTCTTTGAAGCGTCGCTATAATAAGCTCAGGTGAAATACTTTGAGGTGCAAGTTGTTTCTGAACTTCTCTCGCCATCGTAGCTATACTTGGTGGTCGGAAGAACAATCGTTTTACAAACTCTGCTTTGTCAGAGGCATTCAGTTTTGTCGCAGTCAAGTTGAGGGACTGGGCGATAGCTGATTGCGTACGTTGTTTCCAAGAGCCCTCCGAGTCTGTAGTGGTTACAGGAAGAAACCTGTCAAATGTAAGCAAGAATAAGTCAGGCATTTTAAAAGGTCGAAACCATTCTGATTGAAACTGATCAACTAAATATGTCATTCCAAACCTCAAGGTATAGTGCGTGTTGGGACAAATCAAAGCAACAAGAGTCTCCTGCATTAACGACGATCCTACACAGCTGGAGTTCATAAGTACCCTTGAAACTTGAATTGCTACAGGTTGAATCTTCACTCCTATAGGGACTTCTACTGCAGTAAACGACAGAACTCCTCTTTCTCCATTAGTGGTTTCACCCTCTGGAAAAATAATCAACGATTCGTCTGAATCTTCAACCTCTTCGTCAGTCAACCTTTCCACAGCCACGTCTAGAAGAGCAATTGCTTTTGAGAAAAAGAACTTATAGGACTGCAAGGCTTCTTTAACAGGCTAGAAAGTACAAGAATGAAATAACTTATTATGTACAGAGTTTTACTCATCTATGTAAATTCCTGATCTATTTAATAATTACCATAAGTCCTCCAGCGGTCAGGCTTATAGCCACATGGTCGAAGTTGGTGATATGATTAGCAACAAAAAACTTTCCAGTGGATGGATCAGCTTCACCTTCCGTAGACACAGTGAGTCCCAGTATTGCTCCCATAATTCGAAGACATTTCCTGAATAATCAAAAAACCATTGGACAGGTCAATTCTAGGTTCAAATACTTTCAGTTCTGAGCATGAAAACTGTATCGACTCACTGCCTAAATTTCGACGGAGGCAACGCAATTGCTAGGAGGATATACTGCAGTAAAATAAACGCTCTGATGATCAACAAACACAGACCTAACGGCATGTACAGGACAACAAACAAAGTGTTTAGTCCTAATGGTCTGAACCTGCAAATCAAAATGACAATACCAATTACAATTATTGTACTTCAACTATCCCTTCATTGCCAAAATTTCAAAAGCAATCTAACTCACCAAGACTTGTGGACCAACTGCTCAACATTGATAGACTCTCCCATTTCTTGTTTCCTTCTTTTACAAAAATCTGAAATAGAATATCTATTTTTTGAATAAAAGTATTCTTGGTTAGAGTTTAAATTGCCATAAATTAATTATTATTATGTGACACTACCTTCTTTACACCGAATAATCCTGCAGATGGATGTTATTTTGGCTTCTCCAAAACGTCTTGCTACTATACTAATACCGAGTTGTGGTTTGTGTTGTGTAAAAAGTGTATCTGGTGATTTGGTTGAATATTTGCAAATCTATTTTGTTCGGAAGGAAAACTTCGCACATTCCTCCTGTTGCGAAAAATATGTTCATCTGGGCAAACACTGCGAGAGTCTTCCTCGTCTTACGAGATGGCACACACACACCTTCACTTTGTCTCGCCCTTCTTCTAGCCTCCCCTTACCAATTCTCACTTTTCTCACCATTCCATTCCATCGTAAGTAGTTCTGTTAATTACTAGAACAACTTATTCAGTAATTTAAAACTAGTTTCATATTTAGATGTTTTATTCACCTCATTATCATTGTGTATAGTGTATATACAATTTAAACTGAACCTAATATATATAAGTGTGATACAAATTGTAAGGACTGTCTGACAGTACTATAATGGTACACAAAAAGCTTGAGATTATAGTATATTTATTTGTAACCTTTATTTTAACGGACAGTTCTTTACCTTTAATGAAATTGTATCATGTTTATCATATTTTCATAATCTCTCGTATGCAGCTTGATAGGAAGATTATTTAGTTGGGAGGAGTGCACTAGGGAAGAAAGTTGTCCTACTGGTTTGGCTTCCTTCGTCCTTGAATAAAACATGACTCGAGAGATATCTTTTGTCACCATTTGATATGCAATGTATCTGCTTCGAGTTAGGGTTACTTTTCATCTGATGGTCTCGTGCATTGGGGAGGTCACTTAGGTTAAAACTAAGACACATGTTGGTAAACAGTTGTCAGCATTTCCCTAAGTCAATATTTGCTCCATTTTCTTACGCTTTATCTTCTTTAAATAAGTACCAAGACTTCTTAGTTTTAACGCAATAATTATGGCACTATTTCATAAGGCAAAGACTGCTCAAGTGGATTTGTACAAAGGTCTCACATTGTTTCTGACATGTGACTCAAAAAGTATACTTTTAACTATCATTATTCTGTAACTTAACTATTAAATAACTGGTGTGTCAACAGGATTTTTAATTTCTCAGGATCTCAATCAATCATTCGTAATAAACGGTCAGCTTCATCTGTAGCTGCTGTACATCCTCAATTTCACGAAATATTACGCGTGGACACGCCTAAGGCCAAATCCCTGGACGTGTCTCCGGTATGGCTAAGGCATCATTGCCAGTAAGAATCCATACAAAATTTATTACATAGGCCAAAGCAAATGTGGAGCACACAGGTTATTCTTGAATTGAAAATATATTCTGTGTTATTCTCAAAGATGCGAGAAATGCTTCAGTCCCACAACTTTCCAGAGGATGACAATTCCATCTACACTTCCAGATCTCTCAGAAATATCCGACGTGTCCGTGTCTTCAAATAGTTTACACGTAGTATGGAAGGACAGCCATAGGTCATCATATGACTTGCAATGGTTGCAAAACAATTGGCCAAAAAAGCCTTGGGTCAACCAGAGACAGAATCTTGATTGGATTTCATTCTTGGAAGAATTTGCTCCAGCTCCTAAGGACCCAATGAGCACAGCAGTTACCTATGAAACATTTATGAAGCCAAGCAATGAAGGAGTTGGCAAGTTACTCGAGAACATTGTTAAATATGGATATGGAATTGTCCGAGATGCCCCACCAGATGTGGACAAGACTAAAGAAGTCGTTCATAGAATTTCTCATCCCCAGAACACAATTTATGGAGATTTCAGCGTTTGGACTTCCAATTTGGCTCATGCTGACACAGCTTATACTTCTGATTTCGTCCATTTGCACACCGACACGACCTATTTTTCCGAACCCATGGGGTAATATTTGTAGTTTATACACTTTATAGGTATCCTTCTCTATGGATGAGTCATAAGGGAATCATTTTGATTAATTGTCGCACTATCGGTTAACTCATCTAAACTCAACCTGTGTAGTCTGCAGATGTTCCATTGCTTGAAGCACGACGGAACTGGGGGATTCAACTCAATTGCGGATGGATTTAGAGCAGCTAAGAAAATGCAGAGGGAATATCCTGACCTTTACCAAGTGTTGTCAAACGCAGTAATACCTTTCCAGTACTTGGATCCAATGAAGCACTACTTCTACAACGAAGACGTTACCATAAAGCACAACATTCTTTCAGGGGCTATTGAACGAATCAGGTTAGAATTTGTGTTTAACTTAGTGCAATTTGCAACCTACGAAGTGTAGTAATATGCTAAGAGTTCCAAATTCACAAGCTCAAGTTCTTATATAATCTGCTTGAAGGTATAATCCACACGATATGGGCGTAATCAACACAATCTCCCTGGACCAGATTGGAACATTTTACGACAGCCTTGTCCTCTTCTCCACCGAAATAGAAAAAGACCCGACGTGGCTGAAGTTGTCTCCGGGAATAATAATTTTTCTCAACAACTGGCGAGTTCTTCATGGAAGAAGTGAGTTTACAGGGTTCCGGAAGTTATGTGGAGCGTATATTGGAAGATCGGATTGGCTTTCCAAGGCCAGAGTATTAGGAGTAATCAACTAATCGTCAAGGCTGTTCTTCATTCTTTATTAATTTATTTCATCTCATCTTTTACAACCCAACGCGGTGTAATTCGGGTTAAACGATTGCGCAGTCATTGTTTGAGAAAGTAAAGAGAGGATCTTCTCGCAATAAAATATGCAGCGAAATGACCCTAAGGCCGATTTCATCATGAAGAGCTGAAGACACGGTTGATTACATGAGTGTTGATGG
>JAQGAC010000529.1:0-23238 GCA_034696585.1 Isotomurus maculatus
CAAATGCTGATGTGGGTAATTTGCCTATATTACATAGATAACTGATGAATTTTAGAACAAATGCTGATGTGGGTAATGTCAGTTTCTACCTTGTGCTTCGACTAAGGATCGCTATCAAGTCGTATACGAGAATACACAACAAGTTAGCGATTTCAAAAATTACTGAGGTCCGAAAAAGCCCTTAGGCAGTTCGGGAACCCCCTAAAGGACCATAATAAGGCCTTACAACCCCGCAGAGATGTGGCGGGCGACACTATCTGTGTCGTCCGACCACACCACACCCATATGACCTCCGCTCTTTCCCACCCACCCACAAACCCCACTCTCACCTCTGACCCCATTCTACTCCAACTAATACATCCATCCTTCTCCTCATCAAATTTCCTAACAGCAAAGACTTCTACTCCAAACATTCGATTCTTAACTTTATCTTTAATTGGTGTATTTGTCAGATAAGATTCCATTGTGTCACAATCATTAAATTACATTAAATTGCGATTATACTGTAGGAAGAAAAATTTCATGAAATATCAAATTCTCCTTCTTTTTATCTGGAAGGGAATTCTCTACCTGAATTCTGATGATCGAGGAACACTGAGAAAGTGAGGTTGCATGATGATGATTTACATTTTTACATACACGAACTCAGTATACGCTCTATCATAGACCAGCTCACATTTTTGCCTTGAAATTGTCATAGTGTTCATTTATTCATATCTGATCTCTAATATAATTTCCATACATTCTTATCTACCAGGAAATAATGCTGATGACCATCCTGCCAAGATCGAAATGCCATTTTGTCTCTATTCTGTATTATTCTTGAACAGAAGACGAACGAAATCGACAAAATGGACCCATCACGCAGGAAATCCAGCTCATCTTCCAGGAGGAAATCCAAGTCCAAGTCTAAATCTTCGAACAAAAGACCTAGAAGTAAAAGTCCCACACATGAATCTGATGGGGAAGAACATGTAAGCTGTTTCCAACTTCCAACTGTTTAGCATGTAAAATTCTTGAGTTTATTTGGAAGTATTTGGCACTCGTTCCCGTAGTTCTCATTTTCTTGCTCAGACTACAATGTCTCATCTTAGGAAATCACCCGCCATAAAACATCATAAGTAAAAACGCTAATTTTGTAATTTGCATTAGCTTCAGTTTCACAAGAACAATATATTAGGTTTGGACCGTTTGGAGATAAAAAGCTATTTTGCACTGACATTTCACAATTCGCATAGATGAAAGGCAGCGGCAATGCGAAACCCCAAATCCTCCGTAGGATGACACTTGTTTATTGTGTAGTTCTGCTGGCAGACGAGAATATTAGTTTTTGAAATCTCTTTTAAAATTGCCTTCTTCCTTTGTCGCTCTTCCCTTAAGCTCCATCGCATCTTTTTTGCGTCACGCTCTACGTCAGCGTCGCCATCAATGGTACCCTCGTTTGTGTCACAGCTTGGGAATCAGTCGTTTTACTGGGAGGTGCTGGAAAGTCTGGACAGAGTTGTTGTCCAGCCGTTGTTTGTACTTCACAACAACAACTTCTCTACTTGGCTTTTTTCCTCGTGCAGTTTTGATTTCGAAGCTGCAGAAATACTTGACTCGTTCCAACTTAAACTTGCTAAAATTCTTGTGTTCATTGTGGTCACGAACTTCGTCCTTATTTTCTTCTTCTGGAGATCTTACGGAAAGAAGATCACCGACAAGTTTCTGCAGCCGTCAAGTTCATCTAAATTGATTGAGGAACTTAAGAATTCAATATCTGAGTTGAAGTTACCTAAAGAACACTCCCCTAGGCTTTAAAATCGAACTTAGCTGATATTTGGCTAGGAAGTGTTTGTTTATTTGACGAGAGAAGACAGTTTGAGGCTATTTTTGAACATTTGAACAAAAATTTTTATTCCATATTCAACTACCGTCAAGATGGACGCGCTCAAGAAATTTCTTACGAAGAAAAAGATAGATAAGAATTTTAAAGCTGCTGGACCAGGACACAAGTTAACGGAAACTGCAGCGTCACAAAGTCCACAGACATCGAAACAGCCAGCCAGTCGAAGTAATCCTGTCGCGACGACATCCGTGTCTGACGAAAAAAGAGCCGCGGCTGCTGCAGCATTAGCGAGGGTGGAAAAGAATAAGAAGCCTGAAGCTAATTCAAAGGAACTCTTGGCTTCGAGACAGTTAGCGTTTATTAAAGGTGAGTTATATCTATTCTCGGAAAATTGTAGATCAACTTGAATGATTGAATGTATCGTTTTAGTCCGTGTTGTCCTTGAACCTCTGACATACATTGATTGTTATGTTTTCAATCTTTTCTAGAGCAAGCCAAGAAGGAGCTGGATGCTGAAAAAATTCAGGAAGCGATTAGAAGCCAGAGAAAAGAAGCTGCAGCGGTTATTGAAGATGTGCCCAAGAAAATTATAACTGTAGCAGATTATGCTGTGTCTGGAGTTTTCTTTTCGTGCCCATTAATTAGTACGAGAATTTTTAAGTAAATTAACTTATTATATAGTAGAGTTATTGTAAAAGATTGATCGTTTGACTTTACAGGTCCGGAAGTACTGCCTAAAGAAAAAATTGAGGAAAATATTAAGGAGTTTCTGCTAGAACAGCCGGAAGAGGAACTGGGTGTGACTGCCTGTTTGTTAATTTATTCTTGTAATAAACCTAGAGAAAAGGTAAGTTTTATTTTATGCACAACTAGTTATTGCTAGTTGAATGACAGTTGTTTAAAAGTTTCAATTAAACCTCTAGGTAACTGTATGTGTGGATACACTTTGTACAATCTTGGACAACATCATTGGAAATCCTGACGAGCCTAAGTTTAAGCGCATAAAGTGTTCGAATAGAAATTTTCAAGAAAAAGTAGCTCCTGTGGTGGGATCTATTCACTTCTTGAGAGCAGCAGGATTTGTGAAGCAGATGATTAAGGTCGACCCAGCTGCATCGGCTGAGGAAGAGTTTTGGGTGTTTACTTCAGAGGATAAGGATAGTTTCATACCTCATTTAATTGTACGGAATTCATCTCAAATCATTCAGCTGTCCAGCAGCCTAGTATTAATACCAAGCTTAATAATAAGTGCACTAATTATTTTTTTATTTGCAGGAACTTCGTGATACACTCAAACAGACCACACCAATCAGAGCAGAACTGGACAGAAATGTTCAGGTCTTAATGCCAGCGGAAGTGCATCGACGTAAAGAACTTCCGGAAGAGTTTTACACGCTGTCTTTAGACGAAATTAAAAAGGAACAGAAGTTGAAAGCAGAATTGGCTGAACGTGAAACCACTTTAAGAACCCAAGCTATGAGAGAACGAGACGAACTTCGGGAGCAGCGTCTGTATCGATATGGGATCATGAGAGTGAGATTTCCTGATGGTCTGACTTTGCAGGTAATATTATTACTGCGTGTTCTTAATTTCCAAGTCTGAGAGCGGATAGATAACCTTGCAATTCATTTTATTTTCAGGGAACATTCAAAGCCTTCGAAAAGGTCTCTGATCTATACCAGTTTGTTAAGGAAAATTTAGTCAATGAAGAAGTTTCCTTTGAATTGATCAAATCCGGAGGAGAATGCCTGTCTGAAATGAACTCTACATTAGCTGAATCCAAGCTTACTCCTGCCTCTATCGTAAATTTCAAAGTTTCTCAAGCTCCTCCTGTTCTTTTGTCTGGAGAAATGTCCTTCCTTAAGCCGGAGATGCTTGCACTTGTCAAAAATTTAGAAGTTTCCGAGTGAATTGATTTCTAATCGAATCTGACCTTATCTTGTGTAAAACAAACCTGATTAATGAATTGTTGATTGTTATTAATTAAAGGTTTGTCATCTACCAAATCAAATCCGAATAAAACCTTTTGTCGCTTTCGTGTATTATAAACATTTTTAATTTTAGTTATTTCCAACGGCTGTCACACAATGACATACATAATCAATTTTTTGTCTTGAGCTGGTGTAGAGAGTTAAGACTAGTGAATCAACTAGCTCGAGTTGGCGAGTACACCATATGTGAATTAATTTGACTGCAATTAAAATATTTCCATCCATAGACCGGTGCCGGTTTGGCATAAAAATATTCTACCCTCTGTCATTAAATTGAATCTGCTACCAGCCGACTCTCTTCTATCAATTCGAAGGAGTGTCCTAGCACATGAGGCTCTGAACATTCTCTAGTTTAAGCACCAGATTAGATTAAAGTTGAAGGAAGGTGAAGGACAACCACTATGCGTATTACACACATGCAACTCTATAATGGGCAATGGGATTTTGGGATCATGAATATATCAACTGGTGACTTCTCCATGCTTTCAGATTACATACACACAGTAACACTAACACACTTGGTTAGGTTGTTTATCCATTCACGAGAAATACATTTTTTACACTATCTACTCTCCAGTTACTTAATCTTGTGGCATCTCTTCTTCGTCTCTTCTGTTCAGTTGTCTTGTTCCTCGCATGCGACGCATACACGAATAAACTCAAATTCTGCTGGAAAAAATTCTTAGGAATTCATCATGGCTTCTTACGGTAAACCGGATTATTAAAAAAAACCTATACCACGCACAATTTAAAAACTCAAAAATTTATTTCCCGTAGCATTATTGAGTGTATCCGACAAAACCGGACTTCTCGAGTTCGCCCGACGTCTTCAAAAGGTCGGATTGGAGTTGGTTGCCTCTGGAGGAACAGCTAAGGCGATTCGGGATGCTGGACTTCCAGTTAAAGATGTATCCGATATTACTGGAGCACCGGAAATGCTCGGAGGGAGAGTTAAGACCCTGCACCCAGCGGTGCATGCAGGTAAAGCGTCTCAAATTTCCCTTGTTGTTATACCATACAAGAAACTAATTGTTATGTAACTATATTTGCATTGAAGGAATCTTAGCCAGAGAAATTGCAAGTGACAAAAGTGACATGACAAAGCAAGGCTTCAAGATGGTCCAAGTAGTCGTGTGCAATTTGTACCCATTTGTCAAGACTGTCTCACAGGAAGGTGTGTCCATTCCAGAGGCTGTGGAGAATATTGACATTGGTAAGAGATTATTCGGGATCATCTGAGACTCTGTGAGTTAAAGATGGCTGATGAATTAGTCAATCGGCCTCTTTCAGCTCACGTTATCTCTCCAGATAAATTCCCTTTCGTCATAATTATGCCTGGGCATCTTTCTCGAATCGATCATTTGAGGATTAAGCATCTCATCTTCCAATGAATCTTTATAGGTGGTGTGACTCTTCTGAGAGCTGCGGCGAAGAACCACGCTCGAGTTACAGTTCTGTGTGACCCAAATGATTACGACCAAGTTGCTCGGGAACTTGAGGCTGGAGGAGCTACTCAAGAAGCTACGAGGTTGGTTTTTTGGACTTTGTGACTCCCAAGTCTTATGTGTAGTACAGTTTAAAATTACTGTATCGTTTCTTTCATAGACAGAGACTCGCTCTGAAAGCCTTCACTCACACAGCTGAGTATGACAGTGCAATCTCAGACTATTTCCGGAAACAATATTCCTCAGGGGTAGCAGGGTCTCAACTCACCCTCCGATATGGAATGAACCCTCACCAAAAACCTGCTCAGATTTATACAACTCTTCCAGAATTGCCTTTGAAAGGTAAGTTTAGAATTCTGAAGCTTGAAACTGAAATAATCATTAGAGCATGGGAATCAAAATGTTTCTTCTATTTTATTACATTGTAGTCGTGAATGGCTCTCCTGGTTTCATTAACTTGTGTGACGCTCTCAACGGATGGCAACTGGTGAAGGAACTGAAAGAAATCTTGGGACTTCCGGCAGCCACATCCTTCAAGCACGTCAGTCCTGCGGGGGCTGCTGTTGGAGTTCCTTTGAGCGCAGATGAGGTTTGTGACGAAATTGAGTGCATTTTAATCATTTTAGTCTTATGCAATTCTCTACAATTTTACTTTTGATCGGAATCGCGGCCAAAGTGGGGGGAATGAGAAATCTACATCTATTGAATTATAAATTGTTTCAGAAAAAAGTGTGTATGGTGGAGGATCTTGGCGAATTGACTCCACTTGCCACAGCCTACGCTCGAGCTCGGGGTGCAGATCGAATGTCTTCCTTTGGTGATTTTGTAGCTTTGAGCGATATCTGCGACGTCCTCACTGCCAAGATTATCTCCAGAGAAGTTTCTGATGGCATCATTGCTCCTGGATATTCACCTGAAGCTTTGGAAGTCCTCAAGAAGAAGAAAGGAGGTGGCTACTGTGTCCTTCAAGTATGCTTGCGAAATGAAATGGCAATTTTACCTTATGGAAATTATACGCCTAACCAAAGTAATTTTTTGTTAGATTGACCCGAACTACGTTCCTAGAGATCTTGAGACCAAAACCTTGTTTGGACTTTCTATGGAGCAGAAGCGTAATGACGCTGTCATTGACAAAAAGGTGTTTTCCAACTTGGTTACGAAGAGGAATTCGGTAGGAAAAAATGCATATTGAAGAAAATTCTATACAAAAAGTATCCACTGCTTGAATTGAAATTCATTAAAATGCTTTATTTTAGATTGAAGATGCTGCAATTCGGGATCTCATTGTAGCAACCATCGCTTTGAAATACACTCAGTCCAACTCGGTTTGCTACGCTAAGAACGGCCAAGTTATTGGAATCGGAGCTGGCCAGCAATCCCGAATCCACTGCACCCGATTGGCAGGAGATAAAGCGAATCTCTGGTGGCTCAGGCACCACCCACGAGTCCTCAACATGCAGTTTAAGAAGGGAGTTAAGCGAGCTGAAATCGCTAATTGCATTGACAACTACGTCGGTGGAACTGTTGGTAAAGATATGGAACTGGACGCGTGGAAAGCGAATTATGACAACGCTCCTGAGTTGTTCACTGACCAGGAGAGAGCTGATTGGATAAAACAGCTCAAAGGAGTTTCTTTAAGCTCCGATGCTTTCTTCCCTTTCAGAGACAACGTCGATCGAGCTTTCCAGGTAAATTGTCTAGTGTCATCAGCTCACCCACGTAAGAGTGATAGGGACAGCAAGTAACCTAATTTATTTCATTCACAGAGTGGTGTCGAATTCATTGCAAGTCCATCAGGATCCAACAATGATCAAGTTGTAATTGACGCCTGCAATGACCACAACATCGCCCTCGCTCACACCACTTTGCGGTTGTTCCATCATTAAGCCTTTGCCATCTTGGCTGGTTAGTCCAATGAGTTTCAATTAAGAGCTTATTAGTTCACTCATCTAAGAAATCAACCGATGCAATTCTTCTCAAGTGTCTCCCGAGTTTCATTTCTCAACCGAAATTTATTTTCAACTATTTCTTACTCATTCTTTCAAACTAAATAAAATCTAAACATGAGATAAAACATAGAGATTGATCTACAAATAACGCCAATTAAAAAGTTTGTCCTATTTAATAGATGCCTCATTAAGTTTCGGTTCTATTTCTAATTCATGTAATGGTTATGACTTATATATCGCATACGGTATGACAAAACACACTTAAGCACATTCATATTGAGAGAGTAGTTACAAATTACTAATATTTGCATACATCACAGAACCACTCGCATCGCATCTGAATCTTCCAATTCTAAAATGTTCACCAAATCAATAATACTGAGACAAAACTCTCAATCTGAATCATTAAAACCAACTCGAAGACAGTCTACTAAACGAGCAAGCCATTTACATCATTTATAAATTTTATATAAGTCTCTGTTACTTGTATGGCACATGCATTCATCTTTGAACCCTGTCCATCATCAAAGTCTACCCAGTAATAAATTGTAGCTTGTAGGGAGACAATCGTTACACACTGACTTAATATTTGTACACACATTTACACGAATTCCATATTATAACATTTACAAGTACAACAAGGGTATATATAAGTAAATATTAACTTCATGATAGAGAGACATTTCCACTTTCCACATTAATCGTCACAATTAAGTAATCTCTTATTACAATTTAATTTCAACTTGGAATTCACCTTCACACCGAGAGAGAATAAAGAAACATTCGAAAAAACTTTCAACACACAAATTTTTCTACAACTCAGGATTTCCTGTAGAACTTTCTCCTGCATTTCGAGCAGAAATTGCATTCTCCAGCCAAGTAGCAATGAGATTGTAATTGTCTTCCATCCATTGGATATTAATGCCGATGGATTCAATTGTCTGATCTACAGCTCTCGTGGCAGAGCCCAAATCGTTCGCATAGCGAGCTTTGAATTTCTCCATCTAGAGATGCAATAAATTAATTTTTAAGTATCATAAATACTGGAGCTTAGGCAGTTTGGGGAATTTTTATACCTCAGTAAGCTCGAATGGGGAATTAAGTCGAGATCCTATTGATTTCAAAATGCCTCCGACAGAGAAAAGTCCTTCTCCAAGACTGGAAATGAACACACACTTTACTGAAACATTCTTCATCACATAAATATTAATTACACTTTTCACTTACTGTTTCTTGATCTTAGTCCACTTGTCACGAACAAAGTTAAAAGCAATGTAATTTCCAACATCGTTAACTGCAACTGATCGAATAACTGTGCCAGTGTCTTGTCGTCTGATTCCAGATCCTGAGGTAATAGCCCAACTCAAGTACCTGTTGTTACAAAATATCTTAAGCAATTCACACTTAAACAGATCAAAGACACAGTCTTCAAATAAATGTAAACCCTCATGCCTGTTCAGAATCCAAGTTTCTTTGGAGCATGAAAGAGCTTGGAGAATCGTGTTCTTCTCAGTAGCAACATTTCCTTCTTGATATCTCTTCCAAAGGAAATCCCATTCCTTCTCACCACCCTTTTTGATTCCGACACAGTAGGTCAATTTCCGAAGATTCGTAGGAATTCTGTAAAACACCGTAAACCATAAGTACACAAATAACTTCTGTAGTGAAAGAAACCAGTGTGCTTTACACTGTCACTCTTACGGATTCTCAGTATTTGGTGACTCAGATTTCATCCAGGTGGAAAAGAGGGTTTTAGCCGCATCTATGCATTCTTTGAGATCCGTAGTGCAAGCTAAATTAGCCACATTCACCCGGTGAAGTCTCGTCAAAAGAGGTTCATTTTCAATTTCTTGGTATCCGAGTCTCACGTATTCGCTTCGAATGAGCTCCCGCATGTACGTCTGTAATATCAGTGCAGGTTAGTTAGAAATATACTGGCAAAGTGTACAAACAGAAACCCAGCGGTTGGATGGAAGACGGTCTCCAGTAATTAGAAAGTGTGTACGTACTTTATAAACTCCGTATGATGGAGATTTACTCAACATAGTAGCAATGTAGTGGAAGTTGTTTAAGAAGGCTTCCCATCTGCATCAAAGAAGAAGATTCAGTTTCAATATTTAAATTTCTCAACATCCCCACAAAGATTCATTAGCTCACGGTAAATATTCAGTTTCCTCTTTAAGATAGTTTGTCACGTTGAAAGCAACATCGTATGGGAGCAAAGCAGCTCTGGCGAGATTCAAAGCGTCGTCCATAAGTTGAGCTCGGTTGATAATGTGAATTTCAGAAGCGTTTGATTTCAACTGGTTGATGATGAGTTCCCAATTTCGAGAATCATAGTTAACGCGATAGAATCCGGTTTCCTGAGAGTTCACTATGATCCAATCATCCTTTCGCACTTCAACCGGATGAGTTGCAGTTTTCTCAGAACCCTTCAGCCAAAATGCAGGTTGGGTGTTTTGGAAATCGGAGTTCTTCGTCTTGGAGGAGTAGGAAATTGGCACCCACCATTTGTACTCTTCGTATTCTTTAGCTGCTGTCTCGTTCTTTACAAGTTGGAATTTTGTCTGAAACAATCACTCGGAATTTTAGAAACGCTTTGCGCATAACGTATTAAATAAAGTGAAGATTTAATTACTTGAGTAAACGTAGCTTGTCCTGATTCATAATTTCTTTCTACTTTCACCACTGGGAAGCCTTTTTTCAGTGTCCACGTGTCCATAATATCTTTCACTGTCAAGCCATCTTTCAAGGTTCCGTTAAATTGGGCTACTTCAGTTAAAGATTCCCACAAGTCATCTTGAACTGTGCTGTTGAATCTCCTAAATACAAAACACACAACAGAATATGAGTTTTTTTCTCATTTCTCTTATTGTAAGGCGAATGTCAAGATGTGTGATTCCTGTACCATTTCTTTAGATAATTTGCAAGTCCTGCTCTGAACACAGACTCAGTGAGAAAATGGTTCATCATTCTAATGATTGAAGCACCTAAATAAAATTCAGCCACAACATATATTTTGCTTATTGATTTGCTTGAGCTTAGAAGGAATGTGAAATGTTTAATTCAAACCTTTTGAATACGAAATCGAATCGAAAATTTCTCCGATTTCATCCGGATGTCCAACAGGAATATAAATTGCATGTGATGAATCTAAAGCATCTAATGAGAAGACGTGTTGAAGCTCATCAACAACAAATTGTTCTAAAATTTTCCACTCGGGTTCAACCTGAATGAAGCACACGAAAATCATTTCAAGATATTATGGAGTTTTGCAAGTCGACGCACATGTGTTTGCATGGTTGATGATCAAACGTACATGATCAACTCCGATGTATTCAACGAAGCTAGCGAATCCTTCATTGAGCCAAAGATCACTCCACCATTTCATTGTGACGAGATTTCCATACCACATGTGGGCCAACTCGTGAGCAACCACTGGAAATATTCAACGTGTTACAATTCCCTGTCAAAATGTTTACTAATTCGTATTCATAAGATTCATACCCGTTGCTGCTCGGACTTTGTTTAAATCTGATGATACTTTTGGATCGTACAACATAGCTGTCTCCCTATAAAACGTCAAGCATGAGAATCACTTTCCTCAAAGTTAAATCATAAGGTATATCCAATTTGATATAGTACCTGTAAGTGATGAGACCCCAATTTTCCATAGCCCTGCAAAATAAATCGGGTATCACAAACTGAGATAAACTTTCTCCATGTTTCTGCATTACAAATTCCAGTTCATAGAAGTAGACTAGTAGACATACCCTGCACCGAAATCGGGAAGAGCAATCATATCCTGCTTAGGAAGGGGAAATTCGATGTCAAAATATTTCTCGTAGTGACTTAAAATTCTTGGTCCAATGTCTCTAGCGTATTCCGCCTGTTCTATAGCGTCCTTTCTGGCCCAGACTCTGAAGACTGGAGTGCTGAGTGAGCGATCTGAAGTACGGTTTTGGAAGTCGGAGACCACAAATGCCACAATGTAAGTGGACATTGGAACCTGTCAGAGTAAAATGAAGCGATAAAACGAATGAATTGTAATCTCAATTAGCCCCAAAGCTGTTTCTCATGTTCATGCCAATCTTCCTTCAACTCTCTCTCTCTCTCTTTAGAGCTTATAAACGCTATTAAAGTAAAAATAGCTTAAGCATAGGAAATAGGAACTTTTCATTTACCGATTTGTTGTAGTGATCCCACACCCATCCGTCCATCCCTTCACTGTAATTCACAGACGAAAAATATCTTAATTAAAATCTTGTCTTGGGAATGACTGAATGAACCAACTCGACTACATTTTGTCTCTGTCGCTTACTTTCATGATGACACATGCATATTTTACAATGCCATAAATAGACTTCTGAGACAAAGTAATTGTCACCACATGAATAGTTTCACGTGTCATATTAATGATTGATTCACAGTGCGCTGAAGCTACTTGAATTTGAAAACTATTCTGACTGAGGATAGATAATAAACTTTATGTGATACAGGTTAGTGGCAGTAAAAATTTAAAAAATTTGCATCTTCAGCAGTAACAAAGTCTCTTTGTATCATTTACAACCTTATTTTATGCGCAGTAAAGATCAATTAAAGAGCGATAATAGTTGGAGAAATATTTTAGAAAGCTCTTCCTTGTGTGTTCATTCAGAAATAGAAAAAAAAACAATCTTCATGCAGAATCTGATTGCTTAATCACGTCAACTGTTGTTATTTTCTAGTATAGTTGCTGTAATGAACTTTATATTCATGCAAGCACCTGTTTAAGAGATGAGTAATTTAGCATTTGGTTATCATTTACTTACACAGGCTCGGTGACTCTAAGATCCATGTTGGCGATAGAACTCATGTTTGTTCTTCTAGCAAGACTGACTTCAAATTTGGCTTTAAGAGCAGGTTCATCAAAGCACGGAAATGCTTTCCGAGCATCAGTAGCTTGAAATTGAGTTGTTCCGAGGTATCTACATTTTCACGTGACATTAAAATTAATTCAATAATGTTTTATGAGCTCTTAATTATGCGCGAATTACCTCGTTTCATTTGTGGACAGATCTGTATATTTGCTACGGTAGAATCCACCCAAGCTGTCATCCAAAAGAGCTGAGAATTCAATGAACATTCGGTAGATCTTCCCTTCTTCCAAAGATCCATCCAAAGAGACGTTATAAAAGTCTCGTTTGAGGTCGAACTCATGTTTTGTTGTTTTGAAGCTTTTAATCTTGTTTTCCTCTGCTGATGTGATTGGAGTCTCAGCTTCCCCAATTTCGTAGACTTTCACCTTATCATCCGGTATCGTTATATTTTTGCTGTGAATGGTTATCTTAGACGTGGACTTGAGACATTTTATATCAATCCAAACTTTCCCATCAATAGTGAAGTTCTTTGCCTCATACGGACCCACGTATGGAATTAACTCTACTTTGTAATAGATCGGCAGCAAGTTTTCAGGAAGACGAACATCTTTAACTTTTTGTGAAACTGAGGTTCCTCCTTCCGAAGATAGGCCATGTGTATCTCCTGCCCCCGATGCTTTCTGGGTGATATCTGATAAGTCTCCTTTCGTTGCGTAATGAGTTATCACTCCAACAGCGACAAGGGCGATGAGGAAAATGCCAAATAAACTTATTGCTCGTGACTGAGAAAGGTAGCAACCTTTCTGTCGCTTGAAAATCGAGTTGTCTGACTTGGCCATGTCCATCGTCAGTTGTTCTCTTGACTGAGCCATTAGATCGGCGTCGGATCTGAAATGCGTAATAACACAAGATGTTTAAAGTTTAAAACTTCCCTGCTATTCAACTTGTAATTCAACTATGAAAATCTTGAGGAGTTTTGGTTAAGTTAACTGGGAGTTAAGTCTGTGGTCAGTGGTTAGTCAATAACTAAAACTCCGAAGCACCAAAATCACGCCCACGTATCCATTACACTCAGAATTATTTGATTCTTATGTTTCGTTAAAAAATCTTCCATTCTTCCGTATGTTAGTTAACGGGTTAAATCGAAATCAAGTTTAAAATCACACCCTGTGACTTATACTAAAATATTTTAATTTCACTTTTTCCGATACTTTTTGTCAGGAGTCGGAACAACAAACCATGGACTGTACTGTGTGCATTGTGGTTACATACATAACTGAAGACAATGTGTCTTGAACATTAGATCTACGCATACCTCATTCATTACTTGTTCAAACACTTACCGAAGAATGCCATTCCTTCTATTTGTATTCATTCATGTGATAAGAAAGTCAATGTGGGTTAATCTCAAACTTGTTTATGTGCATCGACTATTCACGCCATTAAAGATGTTTGTAATTAGCTCATTCGTCAAATTATTGAATAGACGGATGTTCGTAAAATGAATCGATTTGATAGTTGGAATACCAAAATAAACAATAATAAAATACAATCTGCTAATTTGGCTAACTTTCGATTGTTATAAAAATAGTACAATTCAATTGTTTTACAATTTGTATTACAGCTGCATCATTTTTAATTAACAGATTCAACGTTTTGGCACTGTTTTGATACATTCTTACTGTTACAAATGTTAATTGTCAGTAATTTTTGCGAAACTCCTGTTTCTGATAAAACTGCGCTGTCTTTTTCTCATCAGTGAATTTGCGAAAGAAAAAAACGAAACTCTCTCCGTGAAATGAGAAATAAATCTGCCAATCAAGTACGGTTGTCACCATGAAAGAGTCTTTTATTTCCTCCTCACCTCTTTCTATTCACCCAGTAGACACAAAGAAGAAAGTAAAATGAACCGAATCTTGTGTAACTAGTGTAACATGCCAAGTAACATAAAGAAAGCTCACAGTAAACACGAAGATTTATGAACCCACATGCATACTGCGTAAACTTTGTATCTGTGAATGCATCTTCCCCCATCATTTCCGTGATTTGATTTGGATAGTTTTACGGTTTCCACCAGCCTTGTGTCCTTATAGTAATATGCAATATTGCTTTCCGAGTCTTCAAGAAACTTTTGATATTTGAGTACTTTAAAGTTCCACAAGACTTAATTGTGTAGGAGGAGAAGCAATTGGAGGCGGAATGATGAAGAGAGTTTGTCTTTTGTTTATTCTTGTAAATCAGAAGTTGTTCCCAATTATTCTATTCATTATATGAATGGAGGAGAAGTACAAATAAACTTTCTCTCTCTCCCTTGTCAACCCGAATCAAGTTAATTTTACTCAGCTCTAATTGACAAGATCTCTCATCACCATCATTTGCTAGATACCATCTTCCTCTCCATTTAGCCCACATGTAGACGCCAGAATTAATGTCACCTAACTTGGTGGGTTTGGGCTCAATCTTTATCTTCTTACGAAGACGTGGGACTTGTAACTTGTATGCTACAATTACTGCAACACTGGCAACTAATTCTTGACACATCTTAAGCCTATATTATAGTAAAAATAAGACTTTCGCAGTTGAGGGGACATCACTAAAGGATCCACTTCTGATATGTGTTGCACGTTTAGTTGCAAATAAAATTCTATCCATCAAGGTGCTCGTTTACCATTCAGAATTCAGACAGAGCTTATCCTCATTTCTATCCACCATATTATGAACTTTGAGATTATCCTCAATCGAAAATAGAAACCTTTTTACTCTTTGCAGTCCCAGTGCAAATCATTTATCATCTTTGCAGCTCATTTGCAAGTACATTGACTCATCTTACGAGATCGAGTAGCATGAAGATTATACACCAACCAATTCTTCTTGAAATGATTGTAGAGGAACTGTAGAAGAGTTTTAAGATGGAGAGATTCGGTGTTCCTTCCAAGCACTCATCAAATCAGACAAGTCTTTGCATCTCTCAGAAGTTAATGAATGCGATTTCGAGATTTTCTTGTTGGTGCGCATAACAATGTGTGTAAGTTGTTAGTGTAGGTACAATCAATTCTTCAACAAACGAAAAGATATGCTACTCATCTTCATCTGAGGATAAGTATTAATCTACTATCTTACGCATCTTTCGCAGAGTATTAATGTATGAATTTGTATGCAATACATTGTGGTCATATCACAAGGAGAAACAATTTTCTTTACACTTGTGTATTGTACTTTGTTCCTCACCAGGTGTGGACTGTAGACTATTCTTCCTACACTTGTTTTGCAATAGAAGAGGGTTGAAACTTGATTTCGAAATCAATACAATTACGCTATCTTATTGTCCACTTCGGCAGGTTAGAGTATTGTGAGTTGAAGGTATGCCCTACAGCGACGCGTCATTATGCCTACTGATTTTTCCCATTTGAATAACCCTGGACTAAAGTAACAAAGTCGAAGTTACATGAGAGAGTAATTAATCAATTCACAGGCTTCAATAAAAATTTACATGTACAAAAAATTCCATTCTTCTGCTCCTCATAGGCGCAGTTGCCTGTGAATTTAACACGAAATAAGAAAGTGACGTGGGTAATAAATATTTACCTTGATCCGCGGATTGATCCGTATGAAGTCAAACTACCAATTCTGCCAGTAAAATTGGAATGCATTTTATCCCCACGAAACTTTCTAAGATTTATTTTTTCAATGGACAAACAACCAAGAGTAATGTCATGAGAAAACTGAACTCAGAATTTAGGAAAAGAAATGCACATGTCTAAATTTGAATGTAATCTTGGCCCTCGTATACAAGACCCACTAGGGATATATTCCGTTATTTAAAAAATCTCATTGATATTCATGGATAAATTAGAATCCGAAACCTTATTGGTGGTACTGCCACTGCTGATTGAAAATTGTTGTGCCTGGAGAAGATATGACATTAGACTGTGCTTCGTACACTGCTGGTTAATCTTAGTGTGTGTTATCAGAACCCATAGTTTGTTTGAAGAGACAACATTGAAATATGAATTTGGGACTCTAGATTGAGTTTGGATGTTGGAGGAATAAGAGCTCTTTCATAAATAACTCATCTCGGAGAGGACATGTAACCGCAACAAACTACAAACATATGAGTGAAAACACATCTTCGTCAACCGTTCGTGTGCACTTTATTGGCATCACTTCACTAAAACATATTTTGCATCGTTAAAGCACAAAATCAACTTGTTAATTCTGTCTGCTTATTGCCTCCATAAATCAATTTCATTTTTTTCATTTGCAGAAAATGTGAGTTAATTCGAAGTTTCTTCTGAGAACGTGTGAGCGTTTGCATTCATATTAAGGGTTTCTAATGTTGACGGTGATGATTTCACTAATTGAAAGTGGGAGTTGATCTGTCCAAAAATAAACTTTAATAATGGAGTGAAATTTTGATATTTCAAAGTCAATTTACTTTCATAGATAAAAAATCTACAGAATTAAAATATCAAACCGAAGTTATGTGAATGACAGTTTAGTTGATATGTTTCTGGAGTTCCATGAAGTGATCTAGTTATCACGACAATCTCACATCAAGTTGAAGGCGACATGAAGATATGATACATCCAATATGCAGAGAACTGCGATTTCATAATAAGAATGGAACTCTCTACAAAGCAAGCAGTTTTCTGCCATGTATCTTTTCCTTGTCTGCAATTACATTTCTTTTATTTCTTAATCATTGACTATTTAGACAAAATTAATCAGATTAAATGGTACATTTTGATGGTCTCTTCAACTGAAAGTCATTTGATGGAACAGATTCGTATTCACATTGACATGTAATATATATACTGTGTCTCCTTTTCCCTTTCATCCACGAGCCTTTTGTGAACTTGGCATATTCAGAAAATAAAGTTACTCTTTCTTAAGTTCAAATTCAATCACAATACCCTTGTGCCCTGTCAAACTCAACTTCTTTATCGTTGTGTACTTGACTTTGTGTGTAACAAAAATCACAAACAACCCCGAGAAGACATTTCCATATGTAACTGAACATTTGCGTTTTCTTTTTCAATCTAATTTATGACAGTTTTATCTACCTCCAATAAATCGTTTTAAGGTCTTTCATTTCCAATATCCGCAGAATTTTACATTTGTAACCTTTGCTTTTCGTCCCGACAAGACCGCAGAAATATATGGAACCTGAAACCCTGAATTTTAGATAAATTGTTCTATACCCCTTTAACCTGAACAATATAAAATTAGATTATATACTACTAACTTTTATTGGATGTGTTCTTACCGCTTTTAAGTCAAAGGTCCTTAAATGCCAATCGCAAGGATTAAAATAGCTCCGCACTGAGCACCTGAACACTCACTATAAACAACAAACAGTTTCTTGCACAGACTCGTCTGTTACGTGAGACGATTGTAAGGCCGAGACAAATGTATCTCAATAATTGAGTTGCCCAAGATCATCTGAGGAGTCAAGTGGGTCTCAATAAGTTTTATTGCTTTTTGCACAAGGTAGTCCTGAGGGATCCCTGGCCACTTCACTCCAATAATGTTGCGAACGATAAGGGCAATTATTATTGTTGCATTACTCCTTGACAGCAACAGCAGCGATGTTACATTAATCAAAAAGAACCTAGAACGCTATATCACGAATAATTTGTAGTCATTCTTTGCATGTGAGTGTACACACAAGAACTTTAGGAGCATTTGCTGTACATCAAACTACTTGTCAGAGCTCAGCACACGAGATTCTCACAATTCCCATGCACGCCTTTTAGCAGACGAGTTCCAGGGATGAATATAATCTTCAATTTTGATACAGGTAGATTCCAAATTATAATCCACCTATTACCACTCACGAGTAAGTCCAAGGTTATCTGTACATACGTACGTAGTATTCTTAATATTATAAATCGTAATTCATGTTGCACTTCTCATGCACGCCAAATTCTTTTATTTAGAAGGGAAGATTCAGCAAAATATTCGCACAACTAACAATGATCTTAAGTCTCACGAACAAATTGTATTCTTGTTTTAAGCTAACCCTCAGAATTCAGATTAAGTATTAAAAATGTATGCGATTCTTGTGTAACTGCTCCAAAGAATCTTAAGTTCTTCTGAACTAGAAAGGACTCCCTTTTGCAAAGAGGTGGTGGTGAGTGTCGATACAAAATCGAGACTGTGTCTGTAGACTTTCATTACAAAGACTTATAAGTGTTTCATCGGACCCAGTCACTCTATCAGTTGGTTGGTTAGTAGTAGCAAAGTAGCAAGAGCAGCAGAGGAAAGACAAACTTTTACTCTGTTACAGTGTTACCTCATCTCACTCAGTCAGATCTTGTGTGGATCTTCTTAGCAATCAAGTTGCACAGGCTTTCAGTGTCAGCTTTTACGGCCTACAAAGTGACGGAGTTTCATATGGGCTCTCTAACATTACTTCAGCTTGTACCTTAGAGAGCTTCTTGTTATCACTACCACTTTTAGTGTTGGACCATCTCAATGAATAGATTACACCAATTGCACTTTCAATAAGCAACTTGTTGGCTTATAATTCGCAGGTTAGGTGGATGCACAAACTGTGTGTGTAAATACAACTACTGGTTACCTTACTGTGTATGCAGCTGGTAATTTCAGTTCTAATGAATTGTAAGTGTACCGCTTATCCTACTGATCTGGTTCCGTTTATCAGTAGAAAACTCTACGATAAAATGAATGCTGATGGAATTAGCGTATAGCTTAGATTTCAGTTTCACATTTTTATTTCTTTTTAGGAGATGAAGTTTATTTTACACACCTTTGATTTTTATTGCAGATCACAAGGTTGGCTCGTGAACACAAGTGCCAACATTTTATTCGAGTCTTAACTTATTAAACCTAATGCTCGTCATCCTAATTATTCGGATTGCGAGCTAGTTAAGCCCTACTCACAATAACACAATGAACAAAATGAGTGCCAAAAAATATGGCGAATAATATCGTTCGGTGTTTAAATATTAAGTAGCAGCTGCAAACTGGAAGTACCACAATATGAAAATTACACTTGATTTGCATGTATTGTCGTGTTTCATTTTTTGGATCTGCTTGTTTACAAAAGCGAATACCGGATCCATTTATACGGATCTCATATTCATTCAACGCAATACCGGAAATGTCAGAGCCATAGTCATCACAGTTAAATTTTTATCCTTTAAGTAACACAAAGCAAGGTGAGAGAAGGGGAGAAGAATGACATGGAATAAAAGTACATGTAATTCCAGGTCAACTCACTCAGCACTACTTGCAGCGTGTCTAGCTCTCTGATCAATTTCCATTTCACATAAACTTTTTGGGGTTTGAAACAAAGTTGAATAGGATATTAAGGCTATGTCATGAAGAAGGACACATTTCTTTTCCTCAAAGGAGCTTTTTAAAACTCTTATAACAGTTTAAGGTTTAAGTATGCTTGGTGTAAAAGAAATCTAAGATTGTGGCAACTATGAAAGTATCTTTGTTTCAAATGCTCAGCTTATTGTTGTAACACGCCTCACTCAAAGTCTAAAGTTACAAAGGTCGTTGTAGCAAGTATCAGTTCCATATTATCGGGTTTAGTTACAAAAGTTCTACAAAAACCACACACACATCTTTTAACTATGAACGGGTAGCAATGAATAGGAAATGGTGTGTTCTTAAGATTACGCTGGTTCGAGCTCTTTTTGTACACTCTACTGTATGAAAAGGTGGTTTCATAACAATAATCTAAAATTTGTATTGCATAGTACTCTACACAGAAACTTTCTATCAAGTAATTTGCATCAATGTTAACAATATTGTGCAAAAATTGGGTAACAAATCATGTTGAAAAATACCGATTGTACTTGGACTAGTTCCTTTACGAGGAATACGAGCAAACAAGTTTCTTTGTCCGAAAGACACACATTTCTTGGAATCGAATTGACAGATTAAACAACATTTACAACTATGTACATTACAAGTATATTCATATTAATTCATTCTAATAGTAGGTTACAATAAATTATCCACAGTCCTTCCTGTAAATAGCAAATGTCCACCCTGTACACAGAAATACGTCAATCTTACTTGAATTCACGCTGCATTTTGCATTTGAAGTTTTTATGCAAGTCATACAACCAATTACAGAATTGAGAAAGTCCAATTGCCAATTACTCTTTGAGATAAGACGTTTACTAGATGCAATAAAAATTGTTATTAGTCATTTAAACACCAACACAACCACCCAGTTCCCAATGTTCACATAAATAGCACAAGTATGATTGTGTCAAGAGCAAAAATAAGTTCAGTAGAAAAAGCTTCCATTTCCCCGAAATAGACTTCTTATCTTTCACCTTTCCCTTTCCTCGCATGTAAAATGTAAACTGCTCAACATTCCCCGATAATCCTATTATGATTAACATGTGTGCATAAATAAGACTCGTTAAAGCTCCAGTCATTTATTACCCGCAATATCACGAGACGACTACGACAACCCTTACTGACTTGTATATACGTAGACATGTAGACTCACTCCCCCAGTATATTATTATTACACTGAGTATTATGCATGTACTGCGTAATTTTAAAGAATGAAGGTCCATAAATCACGAGCTTAATTAATTTTTCGACATTCATCTCCAATCAGTTCCTTCGTGTAATGATGTTATAGCCAGATTACTCTGCAGATTACTCCTCTTCTACTTCTTCCTCTGCTTCTCCTCGGAACCGGAAGAAGTTGTAGTCGTCATGCTTTTCTCCGAGGAATTCTCCTTCATAATTTGCAAACTCATTTTGAGACAAGTGAGTCTCGGGTCGCATGAGGAGAGCCTCCAGATCCGGGAATAAGTGGGTAGCACTCCCGTCCCGATAAATTGCCTTCCGACGTTCCTCCCACAAGCGACTCACCTCAGAAATAATCCGATCATTTGTCTTCTCACTCACTTTCCCTAATGCTTGCCATCTCCCTTGCACGCAAATTGCAGGCTGAACCATAAAAGTTCCTTCGGGGAGCGTTGAATCGCCTACACACGCAGATTAATCAAACATTTTTCATATGAGAAACTTCATATTTACTTCACATCTCATCAAAAATATTTTCATAAAGTTAATTATACATCAACCTACTAGGACATAAAACTCCAACCATTATTGCAGGATATGTTCCCCTCGGACCTCTTTCATCCACTAAACTAACCGTAGACGAAGCAGAGCACGCTGAGAAGTCGGAAGCTTGAGGGAAATAATTCCTCCCAGTCGCCATGTACGTGATGTCTTCACTGGCAAGCCACATTTGAATTGTCGTCAGTATACTTTCGGTTAAAGCCATCGTTTTCTTCGCTTGTGGAATTGTGTACGCCAATTTCTTTTTCTGCATGTTTCAATCACAACACTTGCAGGTTAACTTTACTGAAAGTCTTTTTAATAATGCGTGTATTGCTTACCTGAATTAAAAGAAAGTCACGAGAAAATTCTTTATAAATATAATCCTTATTCGTAACGACAAGAGCCAAAGGCACTTCGGACGTTGGACCCTTCGCTGCATTCTCCACACGCATAACAGCATCACGAACTTCAACCCAAGCTCCAACCTGTCCTGGCCATCCCCACGCATGCATACGGGTGATACTTCCCCCAGGAATTCCTCCCAGTTTCGACAAATCATTCTTTGCTGCTTGAACGATGTACTGACCAGAAGCGACAATTCTTCCAGGACCAAATTCGTCAGAGTCTAATGCTTTGTGGAATATCTCTGCAACGTGGCACTGAGGTCCATTTCCACCCACAAGCATTCTACAGTAAGGAATCTTAGCTCGCCTTTCCCTCATCGCGGAAACAATATCCACCACTCGTGTTTCCACACGGGCTAGCCAGTCTCGGTCTGTTTCTGTCGGGTCCTTCTCACGACTCAAATCTTCAGCGTAGATGCACAAGTCACATTGGTACAAACAAGCAGTCAGGGATTTGTGAACTGAAGCTTTAAGAAGGAGAGGTGACGCCATGTCAGCTACTTCCATGAGAAGGCCGTTTATCCTCTTAAGGTCCTTGTTGATGGCGTCGTAAATGTGGATGTTAAGGAGAGTATTTGGTGGAAGCATTCGTACAGGCGACAATAACTGGTTCAATAAAAGTTCCAACATGTCAAGGGGAGCGTTGATTATAGAGACATTCAAAACTGACGAGTCTCCTCTGTCCTGACCTTCGTATCCCTGGCCAAATGACTAAAAAATTGGAAGTCCAATAAATTCAGTTATTAACTCGTACAAACCAAAGTAAATTGAGACTTTAAACTTTTTACTACATTTTTATTCTCCAAAGCCATCGCATTAAGAGCAGATGTTGTAGGATCGTAGTAGATGTTATAGAACATTGCAGCGTATTCACAAAAATCATTGATATCTCCAACGAGCCTAAGTTTCCCGTCGATATCCACAAGGATTTCAAAGATTACTGGGGATCTCACGATGTTCCAGCCTCTCAGCTCTTTCATCTTTTCACAGTAATCCTGCAATACACGTGGGTGGAAAGGAGTGAGTAATAAATTTCATTATCTGGGGAAAATACTTGGACACAGGGAGGGACGGTCTCCAGAGGTGTGCAAGTAAATAGGACGGGGAATGGAATTGAGATTCAATTAACCAGGTAGAAAGGGGAGAGAGAGATGAGAGAGAGGAAAAGTTTACGAATAATTTGTGCAAAATAATGAAGGACGGAAAAGAACTTTTAAGGAATGATGAGATTGGATTTAGATGAGTAGATGACATACATTCCAGTGGACTCGGTGCTTCATTTCCTTATGAAATACGACGGAAGGATTGAATTCGACAATCTTATCTGCTAGCTTGTCAGCCTTGGCAAACCAAGGACAGTCGTGCAACCCTACGATTCCAAACCAAGTCATCTTGAAACTTGTGTGGAGATTAACTCTCTCCCAGGTCAGGTTTCCTTCACAGAGCTTCAAATTATTTATATATACGCGTTTTTAGTGAATAAACAAATCCATACGAAATCATGGATTGTTATTTGGATATTATATTCTTCAATACCTGGGAAACTATAATAGTCCTCAACGTACAAGTCTCAATGGGGGAATGCCAGACGGTGGGTTTCCTGACGGAAACCCCTCAGCTCCCACTGCCATCGTTGGAAGCAGGTCACATGAAACTCTTGAAATAGTATTGGATGAAGATGGATATTTTT
>JAQGAC010000530.1:0-23216 GCA_034696585.1 Isotomurus maculatus
AAGATGCTTAAAAAACCAAGAAGTTTAACACACTGCATGTTAAAGTTCACCTTTACACAGTTTCAGACTAATTCAATGAAGTAATTCAATCAACTAATCTCAAGATGATAATCTTTCTCTTCTTCCCAACACACTGAATTTTTCATGATCATACATAGAGCTACCCCTAGATCTTTCGTCGTTGTCGTCCAAGTTATCTACTTCGGGATTCTCTACATCTAGCTCTTGATTCTCTAGCTGATCATCGTCATCAGCTATTGCTATACGTCTTCACTCGGCCTCATTGGGACTAAAAGGCTCGTCGTAAATATCAAGAGCTTCCTCTTCTATCACGGCTTCCTCTACTATCACAGCTTCAGCCGCTTCAGCCATCACCACGCCTTCTATCAAGGCGCCTGCTACCTCTCTTACTGCTAACTCATTATCGATTTCTACATCTAATTCTTCGTTAATCTCTTGGTCTACCTCTTCGTCTGTCTCTTTGTTCTCACTTGCTACCCTTAGCTCTTTGTCAACCTGATCCATATGTTGGAACTCTGGCGAAACTTTGGGAGCTACGTCCATTGGTTCAACACTATACCTTCGGTGGAACCGTAGATATTCTTCATGGTCCCTTGTCGGCTCGTCATCCCTCGGTGGGCTTGCAGGGCCCAACGGGACGTATTCAGAGTCGTCAGAACCATCACTTCCCATCTAAAAGCGGACAGAGAGAACACACAAAGCAACTTAGATAAAAAAAGCGATAGAAACACACAGCTACTAATGTTTTAACTATTTAACTAAAAGCGAACTAAAAGTGAGTGAAAAGAACAACTACTGCATGATACTACCAGCGTGCAGATAAAATTCTTATTCAAAAGGAACTGAACAAAATCAGCAAAACAACTTCTAACTAAGCCTATAGTAAAAATTAGTTGAATAAACACTGGCGTAGTTACTACACCGAATAACGACTAAAATGAAATTTTGGAAGACGATTATTGGTGTTGTGAACTAACTTGGGACGTTTGGGATTTTTCGTGCGCACGAATACGAACGAAAGTTTCTAACTATGCATACGCTTGCTTAAGTGGGGACAAATGATTCCATTTCTGAAATTTTTCTCGTTTCTGATTTGAATCGCTGACAAAACCTATTCTAAATTTTACAGTTTTCGATATTTGGCTCGTTTTATTAACATTTGTTTACGAAACCAATTTCGTTTTAAGCCTAAATTTTTAGTTGAGCAATCGAAGTTAATAATAATGTCAATGTAGTCTACGGCTCTCCTATTTACATTTCTGGAGTGCCATTCTTAACCTATTTTAGTGGTTATGGTATTTACATCCGTCCAATGTGTCTGCCTTCAGCAAATTTGCTGCACTTGCAGGTTTAGCCTGGGGTACATTCTTAGTAATTCCTGGGCTTCCTGTGTCTGCAAGGCTTGGACATGTGCTGCTTGAGCGGCGGAAGGCATATATGAGTCTTCCTCCCCGCGCACACACTGGATTTGATACCTCTCTTGTTTCCATTTCTTTATGAAGATAAACAGTAATAATAAGAATATCACTATTGTAGCTATAATTACAACTCCCACGGTACTGAGAACAATATTTTGTTGTATACCCTTTTCATCCATAGCTGTTGGAGCTCATGTCCAGAGAGGACCTTCGAGGGGAAAAAATCTTACCCCTACTTTAGACCCCGGATTTGCACCGATCATGAACTGGAGACCATTTTTGGTTTTTTGACCACATACTCCATTTTAAGTCCGGAGGTGGGGGTGGGTTAATATAATTTGTATACAAATGTTGATTTTGGTCTACATGTTTTACTAATCTAGCCCAATTTCCATAACGTTTCTGCATAGTCGTGTTGTAAACTAAATCTTTTGTAAATCAAAACTTATCATATACCTCCGTTAAGTTCTGGTATATTTGAGGTCTGGCCTTTAGCTCTGCAAGGATGTGGAAGCTGAATCACTCTATCAAAGTGACTATAAATGTACCTATGGAGTGATCTGCTGTGTTCTGGCATAAAAGATCTAGCATAATGCGTTTTTGCTATATTGTCTACGCAATGGATGGATAAGTTACCCTTTGCATTAGTGATAGCTAACACTTTGTCGTCCTCCTTATTCTTGTGGAGCTTGTGAATAGTAGATTCAAGTCTGAATCTACTATTTTTCTACACGAAATAGGATAAATTTCTGAATGTGTCGGTGTCTACTCCTGAAATGAGCGATTTGGAACAGTTCATAGATTTTCTGGGTGCTGCTCTGAAGGGGCTTCAATATTGCTGACACTAAACTTCTGTCTGTTTCCTTTCTGAAGCAAATGTGGAAATGAACATCCGTGTTGTAATTTTCGTGAGATTTGACGCTAAACTGGGAAATAAAACACAAAGCGGTACAATACACATTCTGCTTATCTCTTAAAGAGTTGCAAAGGCTATTCTATTGCATATGTTATACACCGCTCTTTTAAGACATAGAAAATTAACTTAAACTTAAAATTTAAATGATAACATAATCTTGGCACAACTTCATTCCTCCGAACTTGTGAGAGGATTTTACAAATCAATTTTTGAATGATCTAGGTTTGGACTTCTTATTGAAAGATCAAAATCTATTCTTGCAATTAGAATTAAAGGAGTTTTTTACACAATAAACCAGGCCCACAACGGGGAAGTTATACATTTTACAACGGCGATGCCGCATTCGATTGAGCTGTTTGAGGAAAGCTTCGATTATATTTCTGAATCAGCTCATCGTATATACCTCAGCTAAATAGACGCAAAGGCATCAAGGTAAATTCTTCAATACGTTGTCGGCTGCGGAAGACAACAGACGTTTCCATCATAGAGACGATGTTTTACGCAACATTCCTGGAGATTTCAAACGGAGTGTTCCATTATTCGCGAAAGAACACAGGACAGTACACTCTGAAGACATGAAGGTACTAGCTTACAAGGCTGACCTTCGAAGGAAACAAGGCTACACCAAAACACCAAAGGAGCTTCGTGGACACAAAATGTACTTTCTGTTATCTAAAGAGGTGAAATTTGCCCTGTTTTAAAATCAAGAAATACTTCTTCTTTCTAAGACCTTCATTTATGCGAGAAAAGTCGACAGAAGGAGTACAAGGAAGTATTGCTTTCATCAGTTTCAAGACAAAGTCGCCATCAGTAAAATGACTCGAGCAACGAGCACATTATCAACGAAGATTCTTTAAATCAAGCAGACAATACCTGAATTTGTAGTCTTGGAAACTTTGAAAAAGTGCCTATAGTAGATGTCCTACTGTGGATTTAAGAAAGTTACCTCATACCGATAAAATACCTTTAAAATTGTTTACCAACCATCTTTACGCAGATCCACAATCAGCTCCTTTCTGGTATGCTTGAAGAGACACACCTGCAGTTGTATATGCTGCAGTATTCCTGTGTCATGCTTCGCTTTGACAACTTTTGCTTTGATACCATTTACTTACACGTTCCACCGCTTGATGCGTACAGCTACAATCTGGCACTGGCTGAATGTAAAGGATGTAATTTTAAGAAACATGTTAATGACTGAATGTAATGAAAATGTAAAGGAAAGCAAAGTTCTCAATCACGGATGGAATTGAGTCTTCAAACATTCCTATTACTCGGTCCAACTCAAGACTATCTATCGAGGCCCTCGTCATCTTTAGAACCTCTTCCTGTTTATAGACTCTCTTGGCTTTCAAACGATACGGGCTATATAATTCACGATTTGAGCATGTTTCAGACGATAAGGGCTATTTATTGTCGGTTAACATCCAGATTCCAAACCCAAAACGATATAATACTATAACATATAATTTGTGTCCATTTCTGATTATTAATATTAATAAAACTTATCTTGCAACGAGTTGGATACGCAAGCATTCGACTTTTTCCAGCCCAATGATTGTATCTTCGTGGAAGTCCAAGTCTATTTCCAGACGGCTTGGACTTCTTCATACGATGGAGTTCAATTAATCTTCACATGTTTCCTTCTGGCAGCGAGCGAACGAGATCGGTAATTTCTTCCCAGGAATCCCAACTGATGTCGAAGGATTATCATGAACTTTTGCAGGTTTCTCCTCAGCTTTTTCCATTTTTTCAGTTGTCTGCTCCTTCATAATATCTTAAATAGTTCAAATTAATAAATCGTCCAGCATGAACCAAGAACAGAAATCTCTTATTGCGTAACAGCCATCAGGCACTTCAGGAATTGGAGTAGTTGATGTACTCTCCTGTTGACGATTCACAACTGAGCCCCAGGATTATCATGAGCTCTGTGAGAATTCTCCTCAGATATCGCCGTCCTTTCAGTCGCCTGCTCCTCCATAAATGCTCAAATAGTAGTAAAAAAATATCAAATTAATGAATCGCCCGGCATAAACCAATAGGATAGTTGTTTTGTTGTGTAACAATATTACATTTTATCGGCACATGCATTTTTGAAGCGTCCTTAACATAAAACACTTCCATTGTTGCAACGTCCTCACCTGCGGTTATCCAAGGATGATTAATGGCTGGAAATTCGGTAAAGCGTGTAGTATGCATTTCCGTATCTGCAATTATTAGTTGAAGATAAGCAAATGTATAGACCTACAGGAAAATAACACTCCTTACCTTTGCATTGAGATAAATGAGTCACAATTAATTAAACTTGGGCATTTTCGATCTCGTCGTCGTGTGCACAAAATCCGTTTTCTGCAAAATCAACTACAAATGCACACTGCGGCGTGATAAGACATTCCTTACTCTCAACAAAAGCACACTGATTACAATCTGCTGGTTGGACCAACAAAAGTACAACAAAAACAATTAATTGTTTAATTTTAAAGACCCAATTTAACGAGACAACACTAAAAATAAAGTTGGAGAAGATGATCGAGTCTTGGTCTGTCAAATTAGATAAATCGAGTTGTGCTCTATTTGTCACCTCTCCTTTTCTCGTCATTAAATATACTTCTCCCACGCTATCCACAGGATTGTTCCTTTGGTTCAACTTTGTTTGGACTCAGAATTCCTACCATGAGAACATTTGAGTCCTGAGTCTGTGGTGGTTGCTCGGCGGGAGGAGTAAGTTTTACACTCGAGGCAGTTTAACTTTAAAGTAATTTAATAGAATGACGTCCTGCCAGACGTTAACAGATTGCGTTAGGTGTTTGGAACACAAGTGCCCATGGGTTGAAATATACGGTGGGGGTGTGCTGTGTGTAGCTTCACGGCACCCCTACCTCAACCATCTGGAAGTGTCTTTGTTTCTCCAAAACAAGAATGAAGAAAAATTCTGCTCTTCAAAGGATATTCCTGTGACCGTTCTAGCAAGTAGGGACAAACAGGGAACATCAATTGTCGTCTTTCGATGATAGAATTTCCAACAAAGTTGTAGTAGCTTGTGGTTCAGGAGACGACTCTTTTATTGAAGGTATTGGTCATGAATTCTAGATTGCATTTACGTTGGCTGAATTATAATCATTAATATATTATTGACGATTAACAGGAATTCTTGTGGGGATTCTACTAGGGTGGATTTTTGGGAACATTATATATTTGGCACTGTGCAAAGGGCGACATCGTTCACGAACTTCGCAAGCAGCCACGCCAGAAAATGCGATTAGAAAACAAGTAGATCGTCTTAAAAGATTATCTGATGAAGTCCTCATCGAAATGAGGGACTTTGGATGCATAGAAGCATCTGACACACCTCACGATACGAGGGGTATCAAGAGGAGAGTTCTATAGGAAATCCAAGCGTCGCATTTGAAGGTGGACCTGTAACAACAGAAACAAGGTTCCCGGACGTACCCCTCTCGCCGGAGGTACTTCACAGGCCTAGTGAACATTTCCTTTTACGGACTATCCGGCGTCTAACAATTGCTCCACCATCATTGCCAATTGAAAAAAAATTAATCGATCTTAGTAACCAAAAGACATCTGTATAATAAACAAACTAGTATCCTGTGATAAGAGGCTTATTGCGCGCGTGTTATTTCTCCGCGCGCACGACATAACGCTGCGCACAGCGTCATCACCACCAACATCGTGTGGAGCAGACGCCTAGCTCCTGCTAGCTCGCGCGCTATAGCGCTGTTGCTCAGCGCCTTCACCGCGCGACCGCTGCTGCAACCCCCAAGGCCCACCCGAGTGGACTTCAATTGCATCTTCTATTTACTAAGCCCTGTTGGCTGAGTGGCTAAAACTACAAATTAAAGGTATCACACGCCGAGGGTCTGTAGTCCGTCAGCCAGGTAAACCTAGTTAAGGAAAGAGGCTGTACGGGGAAGTTGGCTACTGGGCGATTTGATTATCGCCTCAATTAGCATTCACATGTTTAGGGTGGTATTCTGCAGTAGATCCTTGGTCTAAGACCCGTCTCCTGGTAGTGGAATGAATTTTTTACCAATTATCTATCATCTGAGACGCTAATAAACATGTTTTGCCCAAACGTTTCACAACTTCACTCGAATAAGGCCAGCTTCTGTCAGTGCGGCTGGCGGTGATTTTGAGTTTGAAGCTTGGCTTTCCTCCCGGGGAATTCAACAACGTCACAAGAATCAAGTGGCCATCAATGCTCGTGTGCTTCCACTTAAACCGATTTCTGTTGTTTAAGGTTAGGTTAGGTTAGGTTTAGTGAGTATCTCCATTCAATCCCACAACCCAAATTCACTCTCACAATTTCCACACGTGTTGATATTCTAATTTTTCTGAGCCACCGACGGAGAGACGGGCGTCCTCCCCCAACCCGTTCTCCTCCAAAAAGTAATTCATCTCACGACGAGAATCGCCACCTGCTGACCGGAGGACCCAAATTTTCCTCCGCAGATTCAAATTGGCTGCTCCGACGAACTCGATTGTCCCGTTCCTCAAACAGCTCAACAACCAGCGACAATCAGCCAAAATGACTTACGAGAGAGAGTCGCTGGTTATTCTTAAAAAGCGTCTCATTCGACTTCGTTCATTAGGATCTTAGATCTTGGGAGAGGTTGGGAGTGCATCCAGTCGTTTCCAGACTGGAAAAAGGGATCAAATTTTTGCCGGAAGCGACGGCATATCCGATGATCGGTATTCGAAGTGTTGCGATGTGCCGTGAATGGCAATCTGAGGAAATAAAATCCCCTGGAGAATTATTATTGATCGCTCGGAATGGATTAATAGGTCTTAATGGGCCTCGTCGCTTCACAGTCCTTGTTTTATGGATTTTACATGACAAGCATTTGGAGATGTAATTTTTATTTTCTTCCTGCATCCTAGGCCAAATAAACCTTTCTGAAATTCTTGCAGTTGTCTTGTCTACACCCAAATGAGCTGAAATTTTGGGGTCGTGATAAGCTTCGATGACCATCCCACGGAGAACCAAGGGACATGCAATAATTTTAGCGTGTGGATATTTCTTGCTTTTCTTGCATAAGTAACCTTCCTCAATATAAAATTCAGAGTTCTCCTCGATATGATCGTAGACCTTCTTGCACCATTCGTCCAACAACTGGAGATGAATCAAATCCACCTGTTTTAATTCTTCAGGTGGAAAAGTTGTAAATTCCTCCTCATCTGGACATTGGAGAGATTCGATTGAAAAGAGAGGAACGGTGACAGCTTCTGCGGGTTCAAGGGATTTTTCAAAAGGGTTAGGATTTCTTGACAGAGCATCCGCCACTACGTGGGTCTTTCCAGGTCGATGTTCGATGTCACAGTTAAATTCACTCAGCTTGACACCCCACCTAGCAATCCATGATTTTTGTGGATCTCGAACATTCTTTAAATACGTGGCTACACACACATCTTTAAATCTCTGACTGCGGGGAATCCCTACGTGACTCCCAGTACTTGGAGTTGATGAATGTAACGGGGTATTAAAAAGAGAAGAGTTATTCATTAAATGCCTACGATACTCTTAGTTTGATGGACTCTTGTCAGCTTGTGTCTTTTTCTCCTTATTTTCGGGGGTTGAAGCGACTACTTCCAACCTGGATGTCAATCCAGCAGCCAACTCGGTGACTTCTTCGTCCAATACGTTCGAGAGTACCTTCTGAGCTCGCTCTTTCAACTCTCTTGTCCAAGGCACAAATTCTAGCACGAAGTGCAGATATTTGGAACTTCAGTCGAGAAATTTCTCTTTTCTTGCTTTTTATTGCTTGTAATAGATTTTGAATCTCTGACTTTCTACCACTTTCACTTGACATAATAACGCTAGTTTCTGTGTCAATTGTACCGAGGATTGTCTTCCAAAGTAACAATAGCAGCAATCATTAATGCAATTATAACACTGATTGCAAAAACCAAGAAGAGTAAACAAAAACTCAACCAACCTTCGCAGTCCAAAACCCCAGAGTATAATAATCTCCCTGTATTTCTCAGACACTCTCATACTCTTCTTTCCACATCAGTCACATCAAAATTAAAAGAATGAAATAAGACCTCCAACAAGATAAGAAACATTTTGGCGACATTGTATGTCTAATAATAATAACCGTTATCTTTACAGACCAAACGTCTAATAATAATTTATAACATTGTATTCTAGAATGCACACTAAATAAAATTTCCTCACTTCATCACACTCATGAGCCAAATGCTCACAATATGACGAGACCCAAATTTCACACATTGTTCACGCAACCTAGCATTATCGTCTGGATGTTTATTTTAGGGATGGCACCCATTTGGGGTTGTTTTATGGACCATTCATTTCGTTGGGAATCAATTTTGTGTATATAGCAGGTTGTCAGGCTGTGCGTCTGATTCTTTTCTTGATGAAGCAGCATTCTTCTTTCACACACTTGAAAAATCCAACCGTAGAAAATTTCACTGAACCGCATTTTTCTTAAACAACCCCTCGCCTAGTGTGCTTGATTTTGTGCCAACTTTTCTGTACTTATGGCTTCTACAATATGACCGTAAGCATGATTGGACGAGTGTACCGCTGCAGAATTTTTTTTCTTCTTTATCTCTGCTAACGGCGCGAAGGAAATGCCCTGTACAATCAAACAGGTAGTTCTATCGCTCTTTTCTGTACATCCTTTATTCACAAAATTCTGGTCCGATTTAAGTCCGAATAATGTATGATTCTAGTGGCATTTGGTTGAATCCAAATGATATCGCATGGAGGAAGAATAAACTGGAATATGTTACAATCAGGTTTGGTTTCCAATTTGGCTTAACATTTCGGACTTAATTCGTGAAATCACGAAGCATCATTGCTACTTCAATTCGGGTCCCCGACTTGACAAGAAACTCCAGAACAGGGGTATATCTGTGATTTTATGTGTGATGATTAGCTTAAAATATTGTGCCACTGACCAATTATGTGTTGTTAGACACAAAGGTGTGACCTTGAACATTATTTCTCCTCAATTGGTTAGTGGTGAAAATTTTCATTATCAAAGCATCAACTGCTACAAAGTCACGTACTTGTACCGCTGTTCGATTAATTCCGTGTGTTAGCAGTAACAATGCAAGGAACAATGAGTTCGTGTAACATGCGTGTAATAATTAAGCAAAAATAAAAAGAATGCTGCTTGCTATACATTCCGTCCAAATATACAGACCATATAGTTTCATTCAACCACTTGCAATAAATTGCTTTTTTATCTGCACGCATTGTTATTTCCTGGCAAAAAACAAATGTTCCTGGGTCATTTTCAACAAGCTCTGTTTTTTCACGAAAACAGTTGATAAGATTCTCTTCCAAACATCATTCATATGCAAATATTTTGAAGAGAAAAAATTGAATTTTAGGAATAAATTGGAATAATTGAATTCATTGACTTCTAGTTGCTACATGATGGCCTTATACAAGACACATCGTTTGAATTTGGATATTGGCAATGCTGAAATCATTGCATCAATTTTCTTTCCATTTATCAGATTATCTTGGTAAGTTACTAAATTTACACGGGGTAGATATTCTACGATAAAATCATAAGTGTACATAAATATGCTGCAAGGTTCATCACAAGTTGTTTGAAAGCAGTGCAGAGTTTCTCTGATCAGCTGACTAACGATAGTTTGAAACGCGTAGACAGACAGGAAATTCAGTACCATCTAAACACAAGTATTAGGCGTAGCCAGTTTTTACTTCGTCTGTTAGCTGCGTCAAGCAATAAAGACGGCTCAGTTTCACAGCACACAACCTAAACTCGACGTAAGCAATTGTTTGAATTGGGAATCACAAGGACTTTGTATGGGAAGAAGTTTTTTCCAATAATTCAACATTGAAGAGAAAAGCAGTTGAATTGCAGGTTGCTCATTACGTAGCATCTCATGGCCTTGTTGAACCTGTAGCTAGTACTCACGTTGTAGTCCCTGACCGGGTTGCAGAACGCTTAGTTCCAAAAGTGGCCTGCAATGGTGATAACGAATTGGACGATATAAAACTTCGGATGATGCTTTTGCCGCAAATACAAAAGCCTGACAATACCTGGAGTGACGTGATAGGCATGGAAATGGCCAAGCAAGCTATTCGCCAAGTTGTACTGGCAAACATCTCAAAGCACAAGTACCATTGATTACCAATGTATGTCCCGTGCCGGTAACAATTTAATCGCTTCACCACTTTCCAAGAGCTAAACATACCTGGCTTTATGGTGTCGTCACCATCGCTTCGTACTAGAAAAATTCTAGTATCACCTTCTTCCCCCTTCCCGTTCTTCGCTAGAAACCTCTAATGGCTCAGCATCGTAATGTACGTGTTCCTTCTCTAAAACCCGTCCAATCAGTAATCTTCCGTGTTGGAGTCCTACCCTTCATCTTTACTCCCTAGAGCCAGTCCTCCTGAAGAGAACACCAACCAGCACAACAGCACTGGCTGAAAGCCCAGCAGAACCATATAATCAATAAGTTTGTAGCAATTCACGTACCAAACCACATGGAATCTCAACAACCGTTCTTTGTTTTAGTCTCTACGAGCCTTTTTCATCCTTCAAGCCTATCATGCTCTATCATACATCTCGTCAATTTTTTCCAACTCTTCTGTGTATTGTTTGATCTTGACGGAGTGAAGGTTAATACAGCATTTAGATTCCTCTTACTTGTTGACTTGGAAGTTTCCTTCCAGCAGGTTTTGTTTAGACATTTTGACTACAGGTTCCCCCTAATGTTTCAAGGCTTGACTGGTGTCAAATGGCCGGCTATTTTCTGTGAACATAATCGTTCTCCTTTTCAAATAGCCGCCATATTCACACGACCGCGTCTGTCAGCTTGTATCAATGTTTTATCTCCACAGTAACAATTTTCACCAGAGAAATATCCGCAGGCGAATTTCTGCGTAGTTAGAACACCTATTTCAGGAGTCCTATCATAACATCGGGCTTGTAGAAATATTCTTCTACGGTTGCAATGATAGCAAGTACAAGCCGTTGTTTCTGAACCACGTTCAATTCATCATCTAACCGGTCCAAATTGAGTTCATAAATTTCGGGGTTCACTGTCTCTTTTACCCCACTCGCTTTTTCCTTTCCTTCTTGTTTTGCCAAAGCATGTTGCGTATATTCTTCGGAATTTGACGACTGTAACTATTTTTCTTTTAGCTGACACAGCCATTATCCAACTAATTAAATTATTATCAATCTATTTCCAAATGCGAAATCATATCTTTCTTCATGAACTTAAATAAAGTGATGTTTATCACAATTCTTACGGCCTCAGGTAATTGCGTAGGAACTTGGGGTTGTCACACTTGTTTCGCTAAAACAAGCTGCGTACAAGCTTGGGAGTTTCACAACACACTTCTCTGCGTATCTGTAGCAGAAATGGACGACGTGGAGTTATCGATTGTCATATGCGACACGATGATGACAGGTAAGAAAATTTTATTCACTTTCTTAACTTAAATGAAATTCATTAATATTTCATTTTCGGCTAAACGAGACGTGTTCCAACATCATGCTGCGGTGGATCCGTTTCCAACACCCCGGGTTCTGTGACCTCCTCCAACGGCTCAATATACTACCAGTGCCGCTCCATGTCCTCCTCTTGCTTCATGTCCACCACTTCCTGCTCGCTTTTCCCATGACCCGCTGAACAAAAACAGGAAACTTAAAGGCTCGGCCGGTTTATATACTTCTTTCTTTATATATTCGAACAATTTTGATGGGGAATCAGTCAGAGTTTAGTTAATAAAGTGTTGAAATCGGAATTTTTTATCCGCTTTACTAAAATTACTGATAAAATGAGTGTAATACTTGTTTGGTTTAGTGCAGTGGGTTTGTTCATTCGTCTCGTCAAATTCGGATCCAAGAACTAACTGTTCTACAATTTCCAACAACCTATTTTATACTGACACAAACAAGATTATGTCTTTCATAATTTAAGTCCTGTTCCAGGTGGACTAAAGGAGATCGTAGGAAGTTATGTTTCGCAATTGCCTCATAAACCTGCTGCCTGAGCGCGAGAAACTCACCTGTGGTAAAATCCCACAAATTGGTTCTGGAAGTCCCTTAAAAGTGCTTTATAACCAAACGCAAATTTCATTGCAGTTTTGTTGCCCCAATAGGATTCATCAAAGAAAGGTTAAGTATCAATTTCGATGGGAAAGCCCCCAACCCCACAGAAAATTTATCGCAAGTGATTCACACGATATCAACTCCAGTGCAAGTGACTCTACTGTATTTCACAGTAAATGTCATAGCTTCTTTAATATGTTGGATGAGAACGAGGGGAAACATTACACGGAAGATTCATACCATGTAACGGTATGGAGCTGAACCCTCTCTCACAGATTCAGCCAGTGCAACCAGGGAAAATTTGCTTTCCTCACAGGAATAAATATCTTCCACACTAGATATTTATTCCTGTGAGGAAAGCAAATAGTACAAGTAACATGATCTTAGGACCAGAAACCGAAAACAATAAATCCGAAAATCCTAACGCAAAGGAATTTTACTATACAAGATAATTAATTATCAATAAACTACAATTAAAGAATTCGGCCGGCGTGGGGTTGTCGCCTAAGTTGACGTCGACGGTAAAGATTTCGGGTTCTCCCGGGAGAACCCGCAGTTGTTAGCAGAAGGCGCCATCATTAGAAATACAATGTGTAAGTATTTCAAGTATTATTAAATGTTTTTTAATTATAGTTAATGTTTAAACCGAATACTAAGAGAGGTGTTGCGATGAAGACGGAACGCGGAGAGTTTATATTAATTAAAAGAATAAGGAGTTACGATGGAAATAAACGCCAACTTTCTCGAGTTGTGTGGAAGAAGCTAAACAATAAACTCTCCCGCCTCACTCCTCTCTGTGTCAGTAATCATGTGTCTCTCCTATCTTAATTGTCTCTCCTGTGTTGAAGTTCAACGATTCAGGTTCGTTTGGAGTTGTATGGATTGTACTAACCGACACTTCTACTGTTAATAAATTAATTGGTAGGTATGTTTTAATCTTAAGGCTAGTATTATTTAAGTTAGTTTTTATTTAGTTAATTGAGTTTACCTTTCAGCAAACTCCACTCATGCTACAAGTAGTAGTAATGGTCATGGTGATGGTGAGCGCGGTCATCGTGGTGCGGTGACGTCGTGTCGCGGGTCGCAGACTGTTTCACTCGCTTCAGGAAACTTGCCTTTTTGCCCCTCAATGACCCCCCTCAGGGCCATTCAGATGACCCCTGTGCGTGTGGGAATGGTTCCCGAAACTCTTCTAATCCTCTTGGAGTATGCGGCGAATTCCATTGGAGGAGGAGGAAGGGAGATCATTACGTCCTAATTGAGAACTCTCCATTCCTGCAAAAATTGCACCACTACACGCTGCAACTCCATTAAGATAAGGTTCTTCTTTCAGAGGAAACATCCTAATCCGCATTGTGGAAGGAGGAAGGATTCGGTTGACTCAGATGTGACCTACGCTCCCTCAAGTGAAGTGAGTGTCGACCCTCCTTGACGAGAGGTTCGTCAAGGAGGCAATCGATGAAAGGTTCATTTGTTGCATGTCGAAATTTTCATCGGTTGTCACTTTAACTCTCTATTACAGGAGGAAACCCGCGAGACTTCAACTGTCTTTTTCATAATCATTGTCTTTTAAAGTATGAGAAGACAAATGATGCTTTCAGACTGTTTTGTAACAAGAACAATAAAAGTTTTAATATAGATCAACGTACACGCTTGGATTATTGACTTAATACAAGTGTTTAAACTCCACCACATAGAGTTCAGATCAAAATATAATCTCAGACGAACCTGACCAACAACAAAATACACATAATTTGCTTCAAGAAACCTTATTGGACACCTTTCCACCATGACACCACACTCGAGCAAAATGTATACATAAAAGAAGAAGAAGGTATCTTATTTGATTTCATCTGATGTTCATTTAATCACCAGAACAAAGTCACTGGCCTTTATTACTAAGCATTAAGACGGGAGGTCCATCCACCTTGGCCTTTATTTCCTCGAACCAATATGAAACGCTCAGGAGAGCTTTATAAAACCCCTACACCAATTCCCGCTCGTTTGTGAACATCAGCTTGTTGTGGATTCATTCCTGCATCAGATATTGGTTATGGTTTGTACGTATTTCGATGACAAGTGCCCGCATATTAAAAGGATCTTTGATTTCTCCGTCTCTATGAAACTGATTTGAAACGAAATGAACTGAATGAAACTATTTTCTTTTCTTAACATTTAATAATTTATGAGACAACCCTATTTGTACTCCCAACTAAAAAATGCCGTCGAGATTTGCGTGATCCAGTTGACATCACTATAAAGCTGGTGAACAGGCTCCTACGATAAGTTATAAATTTCCTCGGACTTTTGTCACTCTACCAAAACCAGGAGCTGATTATGGAGCAAGTGGAGCTGCCTTACGAGTCTCGATAAATCGGGTTAGGCTCATACTCCGCTGATGCTTGAGCAGGACTCCTTCTCCTTCGAGGCCTACCCATTATTTGAGACTACCTAACACTCAAATTTTATATCTTTTGATTGCTCATTGAATCCGTTAAACGGAAAATAGCGCATAGTTCTTGTATATCCTGATAAGTCCAGTAGATTGACCCTATTCTTGTTCAAGGATTTCATACTGGTAGGTGATACAATCTCATCAGATTACAAAAAAAGTCGAAAATGCCATGTATACCTGGACACGGATTGTAAGTTATGCTTTCCAACTGAAGGAGAAACAATAAGCACATTTTAGCTGTGTACATTTGGAATTGAGTAGATTCGTTTAACTCTCGAAACATCATGGAAATATAAGAGTAGCATTTGACTCCAGACAATAAAGGAATTGTCCTTCGATACGATATCTGAATGACTTGTGAGAGTGCAGATCTCTCTCTTTATGCTGATACGGGACACACAGACACATAAGTACTATAAGATTCAAGTTCTATAAAATTGTACTTGAATGCTGATGACGCTGATGTGTGTGCTGTGTGCTCCCAGCGAAGAAATGATGGTGGTGGTAAACGTGTGGTGAGGTGGCAGTGAGCGAGTGAACTTGCTGAAGGTTGCTCGTCCACTGTCCCTCACCCAAACCACTTATATACCTATTCATAGTGTAGTATATAAGCGTGAATGTATCATGAGACGGGAGTTATTAGAGAATAAAGAGTTATTTAGTTGACATCTATAAGACTCTTAATTCAATGCTGTACCAAAAGTAGCTTGCGCAACGATAAGATTGTTCCAAGAGTTATTATAGCAAACTCATTTCAAAATTATGAGCAGTTTGCTCATAATTTTTATTAAGTAAAGCTCAAGTTTCATAAGACTAGGATAACCTGTACATCTAACTAGTGTTGACAGACTAAAGTTGATCGAGAAATAGTCATCACTTCACTTTTCGTAGAATTATAGTTTCGTAGTTTATATGGTAATCATTTAAATTCAGCATTTATTATACGAAAAAATTACCCAATCCGCAGAATTGTAAGTCCACACGTAGACTTACCAGAGCATTCGTTCCGATGTAACATGAGAGTGCACTATACAACAGGAAGTACGTTCAGAACAAAGGAAACAAATGAACAGTAAGAAGGGTAACAGCAACTCAATTGAGGGTTGTTCAAGCAGGCTGCATGTGTGTCCACTACGGGTGTTTTCTTCGAAATTTTTTCAAACAAATTTGCAGCATCATTTTAAAAACTAATTAAACTCCTTCACATCCTGTGGTAGTTATTTGGGATGAAGTGGAAGGAACAAAGATTTCCTCTAGTGTCTCTCCAACGACAGCAAGAGTTACAGTTGACAGGATACGTTTTTCTTCAATCACTAAAGAATAAATAATACTGAACCGTCTTTTGTAGATTTGTTGGGTTATATTGTGTAAATTATTAACCTTTGTATTCTGCAGTAGGGAAAGCAGGATATTCCAAAGAGGTTATGATAACTTCCTCAACGGAATCATCAGGGACTTCAGGAGGATCAGTTGACATTGCGAAAGTATGATCATCATCAACCATCACTATTTAAAATTGTGGTTAATATTAGTGTCCCGATAATTTGCAGATTCAAGACATGTTCACCTTCATACGACGTAGAAAAGGCTGAAGACGTAATTTCATCTGCCTTGGTGGTTCTTCCTGAAGCCTCATTAAGAGCATCCGTAGATGAATATTCTTCCGTAATGATCATGGGAGTAGTAGTAGTAGCAGACCTTACAGGAGCTGCACTAGCAGCAATGAAGACATCCAACCTTTATCATAAATAACAGTGAGATACAAAAATGATCAATGGGAATTGTACCTTTCTGTGCTTCCTTAATTAACTGTTTCTCATTCTTCATTTCCTCATTCTTGTTAGGCCCAACAACATCCACCACGTGACTGTGATCTATTCATCATCCCAACCCTTTCTTAACATTTAAATACCTTGTTCGGGTTTCTACTGACGGTTTTTGTGAGATTGCAACAAACCACACTGCGAGCTTCTGGTTATCCTGATGGTTGCGCCAACTTCGCTACCTGTCTCCTGACAGAAAGAATGATGATTGTTGCGCACAAATATACATCAACGCCCGATGCAATCCCTTCAACCTTCTTCGTTTTTACAGAAACCTGCGTAATCACTTATTGCTTTATCACTACTAAGAGTATGAAGATGAGCTTCATAGTTGGTTTTTTGATTTCGAAAATTAAATGAAAAAATAATAATAGCTGCTATTGAGCCAAAAATGTCTTTGCAAATGATAACGAAAGAATAAATACAATGAATTTTAGATATACTTGTGTGCGCAGCATAAACCAACTAACACCTGGCAAAACTCATGAGAGGCATAACACCAAATAGAGAATCATGCAACTAAATATATCCGATTCATCTTTGAGTAATTAAGTAGAAACCTTATTAAAAAACCATATTGTTCTTATTTTGCGTGTCTGTGATTTGTTTAATCCTATCCTGCCTTTGAAACTTTGTACGAATCATGTTTTTCTAACTTCATCCTGTGTTTATGACACAATGGCATTTACGAGGCTGTTTGTCTGTATTGACGTCGTTCCTTGCAGACCATCTCGCAGACTCACAAAAACACACATACACACACGCACAGTCTCTCCACATCTTGTGTGATTTGTGTTTTATGTGTCTGTCTGAAGTCTTTTTACTGCTCAAAGTTCATTTGTTCTCACTCAAGGAATGCCATGAAAATCATACCCACCGCACAAACTTCCTCCTTCATCATCCTAACAAGTTCAAAATTAGCAAGACGTAAATGATATTTTAATACAAGATGTACTGTTGGTACCAGTTTAACGTATCCAAATTTTTCACGGGAAAAGCCGACCTGTCCCTGAGGGGAAAAAATCTTTTTTTGATACTACTCTTTACTCCGGATATACGCCGATCATGAACTGGAGATCATTTTTGGTCCCGACACCCTGACCACCCCCACTGACCCACTACCCTCTCGGGGGACGAAATTTGGATACGTTAGACTGGTACCAACAGTAAACATATTTGTCTTGTTGTGTTCATTTTCTAGTTACCATAAGTAAATTAAAAAATGAACGTTTTTATCTCGCAGACCAAGTGCAAACTGCTCCTAAGTCATATAAACTAACGCAAAGCCCCACGGAATGAATGAGTCATATTTGGAGCAATGTTTGTACTGAACCCATGATAGCGATTAACATCACACCAGATTGGATTAAAACAAGACCTCGTATCGATCAATCTGTAGCTTACTGTTGCGTTTTAATATTTATATTTCATCAGTTTTTTATTCATTCGTTTCAAGTGCTAACCCTTCATGCTGAATGTTTTTTTCATTCACAATACCACAATAGCTTATTGTGGAGAAAAACAATGTGTGTATCTATCTACATCCTATTATTTCCTAATATCGTCTTCTCGTCTTAGTGCTCCCAGTTCATCTTTTCTGACTCAGTACAGTCATAAAAATCATCAACACTGCACAAATTCCCCCTTCGTCAACCTGAGAGATTTATGTGGAGAATGGAAGATCGCGTCTTTAGGCGACCAACGTGATAAAGTATAGCAAAGTAGCATATGTATTTAAGTGCATCGTTGCTCCCATATCAATCCACCCTACAAGATAAGAATTTCTTCATTTTCACACCTCTTTGAATTATAATATCAAGGCGGGGTATTATTAGTACGTACATCTCATATGCGCATCTCATTATTTGAAGTTCACTAAACTCCAAACTACACATAGACTAGAGCCACATAACACACGTCGAACCACTCACTTCAGTCTCTCCACTCCCTCATCGGGAAATGAAAAATACCAGTTCAACTAGTCACATGCATTCATTAATTATTATTAGAGCGGACCAAACCTGACTTATACAGTTCTCTATAATCTACACACTCCAAACTAACCTACGCAGCGTACAATGGCAGTGTTCTATTCAGTTTCGATTCCTTGCGTGAAAGTATTCTATAACAGACTTAGTGTGGAGCAGTCAACCGTCAAATTCTACGAAAATGCCTTAAACTACCATCACTCATACACTTGATAGTTCGCACTCTACAAATACACAATCACTTTCAAACAAAATAGTTGGACAACGTGCGAAAATGATTTTGCTGTCCTTATGTCAGCTGTCAGCTGAATTTTTATATAAATTATTCCAGCAGAGGGACTTTCTGTGTTTTAAAATTTATGAATTTTATGAATAACAAACTTCTTCTTCTGCCATTGTTCGTACGATGATGAGACAAGATGCAGTAGTTGAGATAAGATGCAGTAAACGAGAGGGAGACACACACAGATACACTTCACCTCATACTACAAAACATTTCATTTCTCAGTAGTAAAGAAATCTTCGCCATCATAACGAAATAAATGATAATACAGTATATGTAAAACGAAAGGCAAAGCTGCGATTGCTCCACAGCTATTGTCAGAGGTATTTCGGATCCATCTCATAGCCTTTCGTGTTGGATATTTACTGGAACCCCTCAGGAACTCCGTGGAATATTAGTTCGCCTCTCTGTTAATATTATTGATTAATGAAGAATACTAATAATCAGAGAAATGAGATTGTGAAGGTATTTGTTGAACTATTTATGTTAAAATTAAATAATAAACAACGCCGTACCTAGAAGCAGGCTCCTAATGTCGGGTATATGAAACAGTAGGTTGGCTCTCTCAAAGAACTGATGTCGTCTTCACCGATGACCTCCCAAAGATTGGTACTGGAAGCCTTGCTCACGCAGTGGTTCTGACAGGCGCACCTCCGATAGTCCACACGACTTCTTATTTGCGTCTTGAATTTGTAGGTGTTGCAGTTCTGCTCCATGCAAGCGAACAGTATATTCGTGGACATTGAGTTTTGACTGTGGTAGCCTTCAATTTCCACTCTTTGGGTATGTTTCAAGGGAATATAGGAGCCCCGTATTCCGCAAGCTCCAAAAAATCTGGTGATATACACCAATTTTGAACTTCAATCTTGAGGATTCATACTAAAGGGAGAAAAATACTGTCTTTGACGATGCAGTGCACAGGCCCTTTTTCGACGTAGTTTCATCTAGCGGTAGAAAAGTTTAACCCACTAAAGTGAAAACCCCCCCACAATTTTTAAAAATATTCGTGTCTATTTTCTATGCTCCTTCAGCTTCAATGCTTTTACGGAAAAAGAATTTACCTCATTTTCTCACATCCGGAAATTAACCTACGCAAGTTTGAAGCAAAACTCAAAAATCCCGCAACCTTGGTACTCAATGGTAGTCTCTCATTGCCCTGAGCATTATAAAACTTGAAATTTCTCGTTGATAAATCAATATTTTGGAAATCCGTCAGACCAGTCTATAGATTAATTGGCAACGAAAGTAGTGGTCTGTGGAAAATCAATTCTTTTTCCAATGTGAAGAGAAATTACAGCTCAGAGTTTTTCCACACCCATCAGCGTGTACCCCAATTCGGCACACGGGTGGCGCTGCCTGTACTACAGTGCACTCTTAAGGAATCCTTGAGATGAAATGAATGAAAAATAAGTTTTTCTTTTAATTACCAAAGTTCCTTTTTCATGGGTTGCATCTTAATTGCCCGAAGCCGAAGGGTCATTTTTTTCCTACAAAGGATCAAAGAAATACGCCGACTTGAACTTGAGTGTGACAATCGGTAATTGCTCTAAAACAATCACTACTTGTCACACTCAAAAGGAAAGGTTCTGTTTTTCAATTTCATAAATACATTTTTTCTGAAAATTAGTGCAAAGCCACCATTCATACAAACATCGAGCAAACGCTGGGTCTCCAATGCCCGGGAGCGTGGAGCGAGCCAATCAGAGGGCTCCATTTCAGCCTTATGCTCCTCCACACCACCTCGTGTGACAGCATTTGCTGCCAAAATTTTCATCTACGTCAAATTGTCAGCAATCCGACTTCGACAATACAACGTTACCTGCACTTGTTAGCGCAAACTAATGGAGTATGAGAACAGAAAACTGGAATTATGCTTGTATTATTAGTTTAACTTATATTATGCATATGCAGCCTGAGTTTGATGCTTAAAATGCAGAAGAAATGTGGCAGTTTGTGTTATTTTGAAATTATTGACAGAAGCAACTATAAAAAATTATTTAATAAGCAAAACTTAAAATATATTAACGTAGTGGTTTTTAATATGGCTTCATTATATTTTGTATTCCGATTATATCTTGATCTCCTTCCATCACAGATCATGCCATTTTCACAGACCTGCGTGGAGATAACGTGGAACTCCAGGGCACTCCGAACAATTCCCTCCCCACATGAAGGTCGCTGAAGGTCAATTTCTTTTGTTGCAGATCCTCTCCCACTGTGGAAGGCGGGAAGTCCGGAAGAGGGAAGTCTGGGATGGCTCGGCTCCCGACATTTTCACAGACGACTTGTTCATCGACTTTCCTAAGGAGAGCGACGTGGAGACGAAGGCGACGTGGAGACGAAGGCGACTCCATGGGCGCTCTCTTCCTCATCGTATATCCTCCACTCCTCCCTACGCCTCCAACTCCCCACTTAAGTTTTAAGGTGTTTCTGATCACAGGAATTTATGTACTTCCAAACAACGAATTACTGAGCCTTCTGCGTGTCTCTGCATTCTTCCTTCACTTAAGTAAGTGCTAACTGTCTTAAATTAACCTCCGATTCATAACCTAATTAATTTGCCGCTCAAATTGAATTTTCGTGTCTCTGGAGGCGTTGTCGTAGGTCAGTTTATCCTCACAAACGTCAATTTGCGTTATTAGCGGATTTCTGAGCTCACACCACCAACATTCAGCCTAGTCCAGTTGAATGGCTGTTAAGCAAAAGTGTCGCGTACAAATGGCATATATTATCGCATCACCTAAATTCATGACAAATTTTAAAAAAACAGATTTTTCCTCAACTTGATTTCACTATACTTTGTGCATTCTTGTAAAAGTGTGTGAAATACACAGACAAATGATCGATGAGAATAATCCGGACGCTTCAATTGGTACTGCATTTGTTGTCCAGGTGTCTGACTGGATGAAAAGCGCTTTTCCAATGAGGAAAAGTAATCTCACAACAATTCACGTGCAGAAAAGTCTGTGTTTAATTCTAAAGTGCAGATGGAACACATAGTGTACTAAATCGACCACAGCCTCACGAGGTATAAAAACGACGACACACGGTCCTCGTGTAAATCGTCTTAAAATTCAATGCATCAACATGTCGGTGTATTTATGTACTGCTGACAGTCATAATGACTTCGTAAAAGAAAAACAATGAGGATGAGGATTTCGGGTGACCGCCGACATTGTCGAAATTGTGACTCACAAAGAAAACTGATATTTGCTTCATTTGCACGACTGTCGACACTTCCTCCTCTTTGGCGTAAAATTCATTCATCGTACTTCGATCTCCCCTTTAAAACTGCAAGGAAGGAATTTTCTTTAGTCGACAGCCAAAGAAAAGTCTGTTCAAATGCTTACGACCTTCTTTTGCAACAAAGGCAGCTGAGGAGCTAAGTGGAGGACTCCCGAGTAACTTCGCTGACGAAGAATTTCAGGGAGTAATTATGTTGGACCGGGTCACTTTGAGAATACCTGGGTTTCGACAAATGAACAAGGTCAGCAGGTAAACCAGCCGGAATTCTAATTGTGGACCCGTAGATTAATACCCGATTTATGAACAACCCACCCCGAATTTTCTGTAAATTGATAATTAATTAAGAAATTAGGAGACTGTTTAGTGTTAGAGCATATAATATTATTAATTATTTATATTTTATATTATAATAATTAACTTTGTACCAGCAACCTGAAAAATTGTTGAAATTTTGAGTGTTCGGTATGCCCCACCTAAGTCCTTTTCTTGTAGTTTGTTCACCTCCAGCGGGAAGTGAATGTCTGTTCTATTGTTTACACAGTGACCAGTGTACCTTTATTCTCCCTCGTCGATTCTATTGTTTACAGTAATTAAGTGCACCTTTTCCCTCATATTTCATTGTTCTAACTGTAAGTTGCTCTACCTTATCTACCTGTGAGTCATTCCCTTGTTCTACCGAAGTTTTGTGCGTCATCTTTCTCTTTGTTCCCTAAAACTATAAATGTGTGCCCCAACAATTATCTCTTGTTCACTACCACGTCAAACTTCGCCTTGAGTACGTCTTTGGTCCCTATCTTGTGTGTCTTATCTATCCGTTTGATAATCTCATTTTGTACCAATCTAATTTATTACAATACAACTTGACTCTTGCTATTTTAAAAGGGCCAATTGCCGTAGCCTGTCTGATTTACTCGCATTATCTCCGCACCCAGCACTCAATTAATTCACGACGTTTCATTGGTCCTTCACGAACCGGATACT